>VZTU01024708.1:903434-925028 GCA_013400835.1 Zapornia atra | reverse complement strand
TCGGCGAGATGTTTGCATTTGCGTTTCTGCGCGGCTTTGCGGTCGGGCCGGAGGAAGCTGCGGCGCGTTACCGGCGCCATCCGACCCCCGTGCTGCCCCTGTGAGTTTTGGGGGGGCTGGAGCTCAGCCTCGCGCTTTCCTCACGGTTGGGGTGCCTCTGCTCCACCTGAGTTTGGGGCGGCGGCTGCCGGCGCGGGGACCCGTGATCTGTGGATTTGGGGGACGCTGTGCCGTGGAACGGGGGGTGGTGGGTGAGTCCAGGCGCTGCTGCCCCGCACTGTGTCCCGGGACCCCGCAGCGACGCTGGGTGCCCGCTTTGAACGGCTGCGGCTCCCGGCGGCTCTGCCCCGCCGTGCCCCTTGCTGGGCTTTGTGCTCCCGGCCGTGCACCCAAACGATGCCTGAGCAGGGCTCCCTCTCGTCCCACCCTGCCAGGGGGCTGCGAGGGGGGTCCGCTCCCGGCAGGGAGCTTTGTACTCAATTCGAGCTGCCGGTGGCGGTGCGGAAGGTTTGACCCTTCCCGGGGCTGCCACCCTGCCAGCTCCTCTCATCCCTGTCCTGGCTTGTGCAGGTGGGCTCCAGGTG
The DNA here is from genome assembly GCA_013400835.1 of Zapornia atra. NCBI lineage: Eukaryota > Metazoa > Chordata > Aves > Gruiformes > Rallidae > Zapornia > Zapornia atra. The sequence continues at coordinate 924,444 of VZTU01024708.1, read as the reverse complement.
TTCCCCTCCGAAGCTCTAGAGGAGCGGTGTCCTCTCAGCCCCGAGGAGGGGGGGTCAGGCTGGCTGCCAGGCAGGAGGCAGGGCCCAGAGGAGCTCGGCAGGCTGGCACGGCGAGGTGCAGACCTACTTCAGCTGATAGAGGTGACCGCAGCAGAGGTTGGGATTTGTTAGGGCCTCCTACCTGAAGGCTGCCTTGGCTACTGTGCAGGCTGGGGTCATGGCAAGGAGACCGGGAGTGTTGGTTGAACGCTCCCGAGCCCTGGCACGGTGGGGTGTTGGTGGCCCAGCCAGGGCTGTGTCGTGGGCGCCCAGGCTCACTGGAGTTCTTTGTTGCACAGGCGGCGCCGCGTCAGCCGCCGGGCGCAGGAAGGGAGGCGGTTCGGGCGGGACGACTGCTCCCCCTCACCCCTGAGCCCCTCTCCTTGGCTGTCAGAGGGGACCCCGCTCTGGCAGAGGGCTGAGCTGTGGTGCCGTGAGGGCAGGAGGACAAACAGTGGAGAGCCCAGAGCGGGCAGCGGCACCCGGCACTGGGCAGCGGCGCTCCCTCGGTGGGGATAAGGAACTGAACAGCAGTGATCTGGGAAACAAAAAGTGGAAGAGCTGAATTGCAGCCGAATTTTTCAACAATGAGCTCATTAAATGCTGGCCTTGTAAGCAGGGAAACCTAGGCTTTGCAGTTGAATGCTAATCAGCTGGTCAATGTAGCTGGGAAGCCTTGCGGTGAGGACTATTGCAGCTGAGTGCTGCCTGTGCCAGAAGGGAAAGAAGAGGGGCTGCGTTGCTGCCCTGTGCCCCCCAGGCAGGTGGATAGAAACCCCCAGCCTGGGTCTCACTGTTCCAGGAACCTGGTGTTCGTGGTGGCGGAGGAGCTGGGCTTTGCTCCATCTGCTCTGAGTGACCCGCTTCAAGTACTGGCTGACACCACGTGCTCCAGGAGGAGAGGAAATGTTCCCCTTAATTCCTGCCACTCAGAGCTTGAGTTAATGTGATTAAGGCTTTTATTCCCTCTGTGGCTTATTGGCCCTGGGCCCTTCTTGCTAAGGGTTAAAACATAAGCCTTTCACAGCCGGGGATGTATCTGCACGCTGCCCAGGGATGCCAGGTTTCTGCTGTCAGGCTTTGCATCCAGAAGGGTTTCTTACCACTTCAGTGGCTCTTGTAAAGCTGTAATTGGGGCTGAACTTGAGCCTGTGGGACCCTGGTGAGGTGTGGGCTGGTTCAAGGCACTTTGGCTCTGAAGAGGGAGTTGTGGTGGTGGCGGCTGCTCCAGCATCTGTCAGGGTGTCCCCATGGCTCAGCTGGTGGCCCCAAGTGTGCTGTGCCAGGGTGGAAGCAAAGAGCCTGTCTGAACATGGGACTTCCTGATCCAGTGTTTAATCTGAGTGCTGCTGTGCTGGGACCACCAAAACAATGGTCCCTGCTGCTGTTGCCAGTCTCTCTCCTCCCTCTTGTCTGAGCCTCTTCTTGGTAGAACCCTCCAGTTTTGGCCCTGTTCTCCCAGAGTTGGGGGGTGGGTGCTGGGGCATGTGGGGACCGCTGGGTGCAGGCAGCTCTCAGGGTGGGTGTCTCTCTTTTTGGCAGAGGGACCAGGAAGTCTGCAGTTAAGTCTAATTATAATATGACCTAATTAGCTCACTATTCTGACAATGTGTGGCGACTGTGGTAACCGTGATAACCTCCCTTGCCCAAGTCTTTTGAGCAAACCCCCAGGAGCTCTGGAGTCTCCCAGCTCTTCTTGGTGCCCCCTTGCCTGGGAAGATGGCAGGGGGTGGGAAAGGCAGGCTGGGAGGCCGTGCCTGACACGAGTGACCTTTCAGAGGTATGTGGAGGGGAGGCAAAGGGCCACCAGCTTCATCCGTGGGCTGCGAGGGAGTGGAGGAATTCCAGCCTCGCTGCTGCTGTTGTGCTCAGGGAATTTCATGAGCTGCCTGTGCATCTCAGAGTGCCTTCTGGCTGGGATGTCCCCTGCCCTCCTGGAGCTGCTCGGGAGCCCCTCACCGAGGGCCTGTGTGCCACAGGACTGGTGTGACACGCTGCAGCAGAGCTGCTTGTTCCAAGACTGCCGTGCTCCCGGTGTGACCGGCTGTCTCTGGTGTGTGTCTCTGGAGTCCTGGCAGGCAGGAAGGTCATCTCTGTGGGGACTCGGGCACCCCCGAGTGCCACGCTCCCAGCCTGGGGGTTTAGGTGCTTCAGGGTCTCACCCTGTCTGTCAGGAAATCTTGCTGGAGGTGACTTGCATCTTGGTCTCCCATCCCTCCCAAGAGCAGGGGAGCTCCTGCTGCCCTGGCTGGGGAGGACGGAGCGCCTTCCTGTCCTCACCCCAGTGAGGAGGAATTGTTTCTTGACGACAGCAGGAATGTTCTGGTTGGAACAGACCAGTCCAGTCCAACTGCCTGACTGCTTCAGGGCTGACCCAGAAGTTCAGGCATGTTAAGGGCACTGTCCAAGCATCTCTTACACACCGACAGGCTTGGGGCATCGGTCATCTCTCCAGGAAGCCTGTTCCAGTCTCTGATCACCCTTGGGGTAAAGAATTGCTTCATCATGTCCAGCCTGATTCTCCCTGCGGCAGCTCTGAACCATCCCTGTGCATCCTATCAGTGGATCCCAGGGAGAAGAGATCAGTACCTCCCTCTCCATGTAAAGTGAAGCACAATGCCCAGAGGGAATAAAATGCTACTTAGAAAGGCTTTTGAAACATTTAGGAAGAGATTACTACTGCTTCAGCACCAAATGCTTTATTCCAAAGCCTGTATCTGGCCATTGGTTGTGCCCAGGGGCTGCAGAGAGAAGCTCAGGTGGTGCCTGAGCGTGTGGAGCAAGCTCAGGTACGGTGTGTGCAGGGTGGGTAGGCTTGCTTCCAGCCTTTCTCTGAACCTGGAATGTTTAAGAACTGCTCGTTGATCCTCCTGCATTTGGGGCTGCTCGTTCCACTATCCTTTTCCTTTTTCCCCTTGGGATTTTCTTTAAAGGAGCTGGGGAGGCGATGGCCGGCTCGGTACAGGTGATGCAGTCAGTCCTCAGCATGTCCCCCCGCCTTGCTTCCCAACCCTCCTCCTGTGGCGTGCCCCCTCCGCTGCTGCGTGACACCGGTGCTGTGCTTGCACTGGGGCTGTAATCGTGTGTGAGGCACTTCTTGCTCTTAAGCAAGTCTGTCTGGCAGCTGTTCCCTCTTTCCTCTCCCAGTTTCGACTCCTGCTTTCCCCCGGTGCCCCGGCAGCCTGGGTGGAAGCGAGCCAGCGTGGGAAGCTGGGCGCATCCTTGTTGCAGTGGATTTTGGCAGCTGCTGCCCGTGTCTCATCTGCTGCCAGGAGCGGTGCTGCCAGGCCGCGCTGCAGCGCAGCCCGTGCCGGTGGGGACCCGCCGGGGCTGTGCCGCTGCCATGGGGCTGCAGCCGGCCTGTGGCCACCTGAGGCATCCTTGCCTGTCAGCACGAGAACCCCTCTGCCCCTAATGCCTGCGCCTCACTGGGGTGAGGCTTGGCTGGCAGCCCGGGCAGCTCTGAGCCTGAAGGAAGCAAAGCTCCGGTGTCATGGCAGGACAGTGGGTGACGGTGGGGCCAGGAGCTGGTTCTGGCCTATGGGACAGGATGGCTCCCTGGGGTGCATTTAGGGACTAAATTAGCCCTGCTGTCCTCCTCCAGCTCTGCCAGTGCTGCCTGTGAGGGCTGACCAGTGTCCAGCACAGACAAGGCTGTTCTGTAGGCAGCGAGATGGGTGAGAGGTATCTAGGGCTGGCTGGAACCCTGGGCCCTGAAGGGGAGCTCCCTGGGGTTTGGGAGCTCCCAGGAGGCAGGCGGTGGGGTTTGGGAGCTCCCAGGAGGCAGGCGGTGGGGTTTGGGAGCTCCCAGGAGGCAGGCGGTGGGGTTTGGGAGCTCCCAGGAGGCAGGCAGTGGGGTTTGTGGCAGGGCTGAGGTGTGCCAGCAAGGTGCAGGCTGCACAGTGCCCTGTTGTGCCGAGTGCCTGTGCCTGCAGGGAGGCAGGAGGGGATGGATTACGCTGTCTCTCATGCCCTATAAATACGTGTCTCCCTAAATAGTCTGGCTGCACGGCTGCTGAGCGGCTGTACCCGGGTCCTAAAATACTCCCAACTGTTTTTGGAGGTGAGGGGGGTGGGGAGGGAATGCAGCAGTCTGCAGGGTGCTGCTCTTTCTTTGAGTGTCTGGGGGCTTCAGCGTCCTGCTGTCTGTCTGTCCCCAGGCGCACGGGACGGGTAACCTGATTTCAGGCTGTATCCTGGCCTGGCACTCTCCACAGCCATTGTGCGGCTGGCACAGCGAGCCGCTCCAGCCGCAGCCTGCTGCTGGCAAGACCCCATTCCTCACAATCCTGGCTTTGTGCTGCCTCTCCGCAGGGATGCCGAGCCCCGAAGCCCTGCCTCACGCTTAACCCTTTCGGGCCGCTGGGCCCAGGGCTCAGCGCCCTGGCAGGCACCGCGGGCCTGCATTCGCCTCTGGGTAGCAGAAGGGAGAGACAAGCGTGGCAGGGGCAGGCTGAGCTCCTGCCTTCCTCCTGCCTGGCCTCCCTGACCCAGGGCCTCCGCGATGCGCTGGGCCGCCTCTCCGGCCATCTCGCTCCAGAGGAACGGCTCCACACCCTTTCTCCCAAGCTTAAAGGCAAAGCAAATTGGCTCCACACCCTTTCTCCCAAGCTTAAAGGAAAAGCAAATTGGCAATTAAACATTGCCATGATTACACCCCTGTGAGGTCCTGAGAGCGCGTTGCGGAGCTGGGCTGGGTAACGCTGTGAGCATGTGTCTTAATTAACCAGTGCTGTGATGAACCTGCTGCCTCTTCTCCCTGTGATGTCTCAGGTCTATGCCCCGGTTTCTGCTCTGATGGAGGTTTCTTGCTGAGTTTTCCAGAAAGCTCTCTGTCCTGGGGGGTTTGTGGGTTTGCTGGGTGCAGAGCATGTAGGCAGATTAGTAGCAGAGGCTGTGCACCTGCCCAGTGGTGATGTCCCTGTCATTTGGGGTCTCTGGGGCCTGGCACTCGTGGAATCGGAGACATGGAGTATAAAAGATGGTTGTGGAGGTGGTGGGACTCTGGAAAGCCAGAGAGGCCACCCTGGCTTCAGGGGAAAAAGCACCCCGTGCCTGTGAAGGCAGGAGCAGAGCTCTTGTGTGAGCAGCGCAAGGCAGGGTGCAGCCCTGCGAGCAGCCCAGTGGCAGCTTTGTGCATGCCTTCCTCTGGCACAGCTTCCTCTGTGGCTCTGAGGTTTCTCAGCTGGAAAGGGCTTTCTTCCAGGCTAACCACAGCTGTGCAGGCCTCACTCTGGGATGGCTACTGCCCTCGTTTCTTTGGAAGAGAGCTAGCAGGCAATGGAAGATGATGGGCAGGAGGATCTCGCTGCCCTGCCAGAGCTTCAGTGCCATGCCTAGGCTGTCCTTTCCGAAGGGCTGAAAGGGTTTAATTCTGTCTGGGTTGAGATGGTGGGGAGGGAACAGTGGCAGACTGGGTGCTGGTGCTGAGCCCAGCCTGGCAGACCCTGGCCCATCTTCTCATGTGAGCCCCCAGCTCTGTGATGGCAGGCACGGGAGAAGGGAGGGCTGCTGGCAGGCTGTTGATAGCACAGTGCCCATCCCTCCAGCCTTTGGACTCTGAACCCTGGTGATGGCCCTGTGGGGTGCAGAGGGCTGGCTGCGGAGCGGGCCGGATGGGTTACTCACACCTGTCAGGGCAAGAATCCGTGCGTGGTCCCAGGCTGAGCGTGGCAGGTCACTGCCTCTCTGTCCCTAAAGCACTCTGCCCCTTGCTCCTGCAGGTTCCTTGCTGACCACTGTGCCTCACTGGGAGCGTGGTCCCACTCCAGTCTTGTTCCTAGAGGTGGGCACTGGGTTTCCTCTGCCGGTGCAGCCCTCAGTGCCAGCATGGATCGTCGGGCTCCCCCAGGGCTGCCTTTCTGCTCTGCCTGGGGCCACTGAACAAACAGCTGCCCTGAAGCACGCTGCTTCTGTAGTACAAAGCCATTTGGAGAGGAAAGATATTAACAGCTCGAGGGGGGGTGTTTTACTTGCAAAGAAAGATAGCTACTACTGCTGGGAGGTTCTGGCTGGTCTCTGCTCTGTGGTTTTTCCCTCTAAATGAGCAGGAGGCCTGGCAGCAGCTGGACCTGGCGTGGCTTTGCCTCTCCATGCCGGTGTAAGCTGTGTGTGAGTAACCTTTGCACCGGCCAGCGAGTGGGCGAGATGGAAATCCTGCTGAGATAAGCCGAGTTCCTCCATGCTCCTTCTGTGTGGGTGGCTGGGTCTGAGCTCTGCTGAGCAGTTCTGTCTCTGGCAAGACAGATCTGAAAGCTGTCTGCCACTTCCCCAGGCTTAATATATCTCAGCACCGGCCATGCTGTGCAGCTTCCCCTCTCCCTTGAGCTTTGAACCACCCTGTGACTTCATCCATTTGCACGGTTCCTCTTCTGGGAAGATGGGCATGGGGGGATGATGAGGGCTGACACCTTCCCCTTTGCACCCTGCAGGTATGACTCTGGACGGGATGGCTACATCGACCTGATGGAGCTAAAGCTGATGATGGAAAAGCTGGGAGCCCCCCAGACTCACCTGGGGCTGAAGAACATGATCAAGGAGGTGGATGAAGACTTTGATGGGAAGCTCAGCTTCCGTGAGGTGAGGGTGGCTGCAAGAGAAGACATTGATGTGGCTGTGGGGTGAAGGGAGGAGGCAGCCAGGCCCCGTACTCCAGCTGTACGTTACACTGTCCCCTCTATTTCTCCAGCTGTGGGGTGCTGTGGAAAAGCAGGTGAGCTCCTCCATGCTGTGGGGAGCTTGAGGTGTGGGCCACTGCCAGCATCCATCCCCACATGCAGTAGTGGTACCTAATGCCAAAGCTCTCCAACCTCTCTGCCTGCTTTGGGAGTGCATCTGCATCCTGCTGCAGCTGCCTGTGAGTGCTGACAGAGCTCCTTGCTGTAGCTGGAGGCGGCACATCCCTTCAGTCACAAGGTCTTGCTTCAGGGCTCCCGCAGCGCAGCAGCCTAGGCCTTGTTTCAGGCACAGGGAAAACGTGCTCATGGGATGCAGAAGGTTTCTTCTCCCAGCTTGTATTGGGTCCCTCTCTGCATGATGCAGTGGCAGCTGCAGCAAGCTGCACAGGGGTGGTCACCTCCCTGCAGCGAGGAGTAGGGGGGCGATGCAGCAGTCCTGCATGCTGGCTCAGCAGGGACATGGCCAGTGGGTCTGCCAGCTGGGAGCGGGGTGGGCAGGCCAGGGTCTGCTGCTGGGACAGCTGGGAGCGGTGTGGGCAGGCCAGGGTCTGCTGCTGGGACAGCTGGGAGCGGTGTGGGCAGGCCAGGGTCTGCTGCTGGGTGGAGGAAGAGAGAGAGGGCATTTGAGCAGTGGCTTGCATGCACACAGGGGTACCCAACTCAGCAGGAAGTGGGAGCCCGGATATCAAAACCTTCTGTTCCATCCTCCCAGGCTTTGATTGCTGCCTCAGAAGCATATGTCACACTGTGGCTTTCTGAGTTACGTGACGGCCCCTCAGGCAGTGGGCGGGCCAGTGCTGCTTGTGTCCCGCAGCAGTGGGGCTGTGCTGCTGCCCCGCTCCCTCCTGCCCCAGGGGAGAGCTGCAGTGGGCCCCCAGCAGCTGGGCTCCCTTGTTTCCGCGGGGGCTGCGCTCTCGCTCTGTCCCTTGCAGCGTGGGAGCTTGGTTGTGGAGATGAGGTGCAGAGCTCTCCCCAGCTCAGGACGTCAAGCTGTTCATCTCAGAAGCGCTGGCACCTTTGGCAATGCCTGGGAGGGAGGAGGATGAGCAGCCAGGGCCTGTGACCGGCTGGGCCCGTGGGGGTGTGAGGGGTGACTGGCAGCTCATGGAGCTTCTGCACCATCTCTCTGTTGTGGCACGTCACACCATTCTCCCTGCTTCTGTCCTCCCAGGGTTTTGGTGTGTTTCTTTTGCTGCAAGAGGACAGCAGTAGAAGAGAGTCCAAAGAACCAGTCCGTTCACACCAGCAAAGCCCTCAGCTGGCAGCTCCTCTGAGCAAGTGCCTGGTTGGAGGTGAACCAGGGGTAGCAAAGAATACAGCAGAGCAGGAAGAGCCCTGTGCCCTTGAGCCCCAGTTAGACTGCGGCGGCCAAATCACTGTGGGGCTGGAGGAGCCCTCTCTGTGTGCCCCTGGGGCCACCCTTCACCCCAGTTGAAGAGCTGGGGACAGCCTCTGCCTTGCTGTAGGGGCTCCCTCCTGTGAGAGAAGTGCCTTTATCCCCAGGGCCCTGGAAGATGCCGTGATGTCCTGGCAGCAGCAGTGCAGCACAAGTGGCAGAGTGGCCCCTCTTCTGCCGCTGCCTGTTTGGAGCCCAGCACCTCGTACAGCCGCCCGCCGGCTGGCACGGGCTGCCTGTGCTGCCAGCCCTTGGCAGGCAGCGTGTGGCAGCTGGGGCTGGTGTAGCTTCTTGCCAGATGCAGAGCGATGGTCACACAACCGCGAGGTTGGAATCAAGGAGTGTCACTGGCAGAGCTCTGGGGATGAATTACACAGTGGCTTTGGCGTGTTCCCAGAAGCTTCCTGTGGCACAGGAGAGGGCTGCTGCCTGCAGATGCACCGTGTCTGGCTGCTGTGTTCAAGTGGAGGACTGGCAGGGAGGCAGGTTTCTTGAGACAGTGAGGAGGTCTGAACCAACCTGTAGCCCTGTCCTGCTCTGCTGCTCCAGGGGGGTTACATGCAAGCATGTGGTGGCTGACCAAGCTGACTTGAGGCACTCTGACAAGGCAAGAAGCCCTGATTTAAATGAGTCCTGAACTCAGCAGGGTGTAATGTGAGCACGGGAGGGCTCCCCTCTGCCTCTCCAGAGAATATCAAGTCCTCACATACCTGCTGAACGCACCTTTCTCATGGCCTAGCCAGGGAATCAGGGAGGACCTCTTCCACCACTTGTTGCTGCTTCAAGTAGTGTTGTGTCCTTCCTTCCCATGTAAGCTGTTGCCTGGCAAACAGGCTTGTGTGGCTGAGGCTTGCTGCTGGTGAGCCGCTGGCCCTGTTAGGAAAGCTGCCTTCCACCACTGAGCTTCCAGTGCCTGTCAGTACATCAGGCATTACCTGTATAAGGTGTCTCCTGACTCAAGCAAAAAATTAGGCTTAAAAGGTGAGGTGTAGCTGGGGAGGAAACTTCCTCTGACTGTCTACTCTGGCATTACCACAGGAAACCAGAGTTAATTGCTATAATAATAATGTCTAATTGTGGCTGCTATCTAGAACCCACAAAAATCCACCCACTGTCCCCTACACCAGCTTAAATGTTGACAGATGTCATGTGTTTGCTGGCAGGGGTAGTGCAAGCCCCAGCCTCGGGTGGCACTGCTGTTCCAGCACGCTGCTGTTCAGTCGGTCCTGTACCTTCACCCTCATCCCTGAGGCCAGCGTGGGGCCTGGTGGGACCTCGTAACTCCAGCATCACTCTGAGACTTGCCGTGGGTGGGGACAGGTCTTGGATCAGGAAGGATGGGAGAGCAGATGTATCTCTTGCCTGTTGTGAGGGTAGTGGGGTGCACAGTGTGTGTTCTGTCCTCCTTGAGAGCAGGGCTTTGAGAGGTACCAACTCTATTCACTTGGACTTCTCTGTTGACCTCTTCCTGAGGCTCAGCTGTGTGCAGTGTGCCCTGGGCCCAGCAGGTGTGTGAGACAGGCTGGGAATGGGGCCTCATGGGGAAGCTGGATGCAGTTCTGTAGTTAGCAAGGACAGGCACCCCAAAGGCGGGTGACTGCTGAGGTGGGCTGCAGGAGGTGTTTGTGCAGGAGGAAGGATTGCTTCAGTGGAAAGCAGCACGAGGCCCTGTGGTCTGCCTTGCTGGGTCCCTGGGGCTGATGTTGTGCCGTGTCCACCCCAGCCAGTGACTCAGTCCATGGTTTCCTTGAGCTCAGCTTGCAGGCCGTGGCAGCCTGCATCCTCTGGGAGGATTGCTGCCCCATCCCCTAGTTTTCAGGATGATTCATGCGCACTCATACTTGTGACTGGGTGTTTCCAGTCCCTCCCTGGGTGAGAGCTGTACCAGATCTCAGGACTCAGGTTATCCTTTCCCAGTGCCAGGAAGACTCACAGGGTGGAGCAGAAACTCTGAGGAGGAACCATGAGTAATGCCAGCCTGCCTGCCAGCCCTTCGTGTCCCTGGTGGGGTGCTAGGGGAAGGAGAGAGGAACTAGCCCGAGCCTCGCGGATCAGAGCAGAGGATATCTGGGGGAGGATTTGGTTTCTTTCTGAGCAGGATGCTCTGCCCATTCAGCAGAGACTCATCAGATCTCTTACGTGTGTTTGGAGGGGGGAGAGTTCCCTCCCAGGCGCTGCGGGCTCTCTGGCTGCTCCGTGCTGCGCACACGCCGCTTCCGAGGCAGCTGGATGAAGCAAGGCTGGTGCCGCTGCCTCTGCGAGAGGGCAGCCAGCGCTGCTGTCATCTCCCCACCCTTCCCCTTGGGAGGCCTTCCCAAATTCTTGCGTCTCCACCGGCTTCTGGAGCAGCTTGGAGCAGGCGTTAGAGGCTGGCTCGGCACGGATGCCGCGGCTCTGCTGCCCTCCTCCGGGGCCTGTGGGGCTCTCTGTAGGAAGCAGCAGAGTCCCCAGCATGGCATTCCTGAGGGCGGCAGCACTAGAGGGATTTGGTGTCCCCGTGCAAAGGGATTTGGGGCAGCCCCATGCGGTGTTGGCAGCGCTCTGCCCCGGACTGAAGTGGAGGCACAGCTGTTGTCGCCTGTGCTCCTTTTGTAGCCAGGTGCCTTGTTTCGGTCTCTGTTCTTTCAGCACTGGGCCAAGCATTGAGATGCCTCCTGGGGTGGCCAAGCACAGCAGTGAGCTACAGGGCCTAGAGCATAGAGCAGCCACAGCTTAACCTGGCGTCGGGTTAGCAGGTGGAGGGGGGTGCAGAGGTCTTTGGTTTTGAGCAGGCAGGGCCTGTCCCCTCTGTTTTCAGAAAGAAACAGGTGGGTAGTATGTCTCACTTTCTGTGGCCTTCCCTCTGCAGTTCATATGCCAATGGGCACTCTGCTCTAGCCACTCTGGAGCTGTTTGATATCCATGTCCAGTGCAGGACAAAGGTTTTAAAGCCAGTGGACACTCTTTCAAGCCACTTGGTCACAAGGGCACACCTCTGTCCTGAGCTCTGATGGGCCTCAGAGAAGCTCTCCTGTATGCTATTCAATCGCCACAACAGAACATGTAGACTTTGTGCACCTCAGTGAAACCACTTTTTAAGTCACTTTTCCCATGCCCTGGACAAGGGACCAGCTGAAGTATCAATGTTCTGTTGTCCTGGTGCGTTTGACCTTCATTTTCCACCCCCCTCCTGTACCATGTTGACAGGAGTGCTTGGGCAGGGCAGAAGGCAGGGTTTGGAGCAGCCAGGCAGTCCCCAGATTCCTTATGAGTCCATGTGCTTGGGCTGCTGATCTCCCTCAAGGGGAGCGTATGGTACCTTGGTCCAGAGAGCCTGGGCTTCAGGTGTGAGCCAGGGCCCTTTCTGCCCTGCTTTTGGTGTCACGGGATATGAGCTGAGCCCCCAGGACACTGGGGAAGCTGGTGGGGGGCTCAAATGCACCATTAGGATCTGGAGACCTAAAGACAGGGCACTGGAGTGCACTTGCCTGGTGCAGCTTCTTTTCTGTAGACCTGGCTTCCTTCGTTTGGAAATGTTCATTCCAACCCCCCCAGGTAAGTGTCCACCCTGTTTGAGCCTCAGGGAAGAACCTGACTGTTTCCTCTCTGTCTTGCTAGTTCCTGCTGATTTTCCATAAAGCTGCAGCTGGGGAGCTCGAGGAGGACAGCGGCCTGCTGACTCTGGCGAAGCTCTCCGAGATAGATGTCTCCATTGAGGGGGTCAAAGGAGCCAAGAACTTCTTTGAAGCTAAGGTATGGTATGGAGGAGCATGACAAAGCTCTGCACGCCGGCCTTAACTGCCCCTGAGACACTGCCCCTGCTTGCTTTCTGATAGAGGATTTGGCCAGATTTCTCCCTAGCTAAAAAGATGCCGATTTCATGCCCCACCCCTAAACTCAGCTGTAGCTTTTCCCTTGAGGCTTTGTGCTGGAATCTAGCTACAGCTTTCCCCTGTGATCTGCAGATCACAGCCTCACCGAATGTTAGGAGTTAGAAGGGACCTCGAAGGATCATCTAGTCCCGTCCCCCTGCCAGAGGAGGATCACCTAGGTGAGGTCACACAGTAGCACATCCAGGTGGGTTTTAGGTGTCTCCAGAGAAGGAGACTCCCCAGCCTCTCTGGGCAGCCTGACCCAGAGCTCCATCACCCTCATAGTAAAAAAGTTTCTCCTTATTTTCACATGGAACTTCCTCTGCTCCAGCTTGCCCTCGTTGCCCCTTGTCCTGTCACTGGACATCCCAGAGAAGTGTCTGGCTCCATCCTCCTGACTCTCGCCATTTACATATTTATAAACATTAATAAGGGCACTCCTCAGTCTCCTCCAAGCTGAAGAGGCCCAGCTCCCTCAGGAGCTCCCTCCCTTCCTTGTCCTCACAAGGAAGGTGTTCCACTCCCTTTATCGCCATGGTGGCCCTGTGCTGGGCTCTCTCAAGGAGTTCTGTGTCCTTCTTGAACTGAGGGGCCCAGAACTGGACACACTATTCCAGGTGTGGTGTCACCAGGGCAGAGCAATGAAGTAGAAGGACCTCTCTTGAGCTACTAACCACACCCCTTCTAACACACCCCAGGATGATGTCGGCCTTCATAGCCACAGGGGCGCATCACTGGTCATGGTCATCCTGCTGTCCCCCAGGACCCTCTCACGCTGCTCTCCAACAGGCCAGTCCCCAACCTATACAGGTACCTGGGGTTGTTCTTCCCTAAATATAAGACCCTACGCTTGCCCTTGTAAAATCTCATTAAACTTCTCCCTGCCCAACTCTCCAGCCTGTCTGAGTCTTGCTGAACTGCAGCACAGCCCCTGGGGTGGCAGCCACCCTTCCCAGTTCTGTATCAGCAGCAAACTTGCTGACTGTGCACTCTATTCCCTCATCCAGGTCACCAATGAACATATTGAATAGTACAGGTCCCAGTACCGTCCCCCGAGGGACTCCACTAGATCCAGGTCTCCAGCCAGACTCTGTCCCTTTGACCAAAACTCACTGGCTTCTTCCCTTCACCCAGCTCTCAATCCACCTCCCTACTCAACCTTCCAGACCACACTTCCTCAGTTTAGCCACAAGGATGCTGTGGGAGATGGTGTCATATGCTTTACTGAGGTCAAGGTAGACCACATCCACTGCCCTACCATCATCTATTTACCTGGTTACATCCTCCTAACAGGCTATTAGATTAGTCAAACATGACTTCCCCTGGTAAAGCCATGCTGACTGCTCCTAACGACCCTCTTATCCTTGATGTGCCTAGAGACAGCCCCAAGGATAAGTTGTTCCATCACCTTTCCAGGGATGGAAGTGAGGCTGACCGGTCTGTAGTTACCCAGGTCCTTCTTGCCCTGTTTGAAGACTGGAGTAACATTTGCTTTCCTCCAGTCCTCAGGCACCTCTCCTCTTTCCCAGAACTTAGCAAAGATGATCTGTCAATGCCAGAATGGCTTCATTCACTGTCTCTGCTGGGAGTCTTTCCCTGGAAGAGCCGACTGGCTGACCTGTGGCCCTGTGGCTGGGAGCTCTATGTGGCTAGCTGGCTGGCTGCTTCTAAAGACAAAAGCTCCTGGAAACTGAAGGGGCTGAGTTTGCTGTCCATTTTGCAAAACCTCCCTCAACCTGAATGCTGAGCTCAGTGGTGAATGGGGCTTTTTGGAGTATAGGGTTTCGGACATCTTTCTTGAGCAGCTCTCTGTAACCTTTGGAATCGAAGCTGTTCTGCAGGGTCCTGGGCTTGGCAGAAAGAGCTTTGCCCCATTCCAAGCTGACAAAGCACCCTTTTTGAGAGCTCTCTTGGAGAGAAAATAATCCTGCTTGTTTATATAAGAAGGTTTTTTTCCCAAGAGCAGAACACGGCTATTGCACAGCAGATGTACTGAGATGAAAGCTTGGAAAAATAGCCAGCAAATAAACAATGTCTCTTTGATCTGCAGCTTAGCCGTGGTGTAGTATGATGCTCCCAGATCTGGCTGTGATTCAGAGCTGTTTTCTGCAGGCAGCAGTTTCTTCCCACTGTATCCTCACAACTTGCGCTCTGCTGCCTGCTCACAGAAGGGGGGTGTGTGTGACCCGGTACTGACAGCAGTGTTTTGGCCACTTGTTAGTGGCTTATTAATAAATGGCCTTTCTTTTATTGATGGTAAAGTCAAGTGAGCTAACGCTTAGTAGGTGTGAATACCCAGGTGCTGCTGTGTAATCAGTACTTGACCCATCCTGACAGAGCTTCAGGAAGCGGCACTAAGTTCAGCGCTGCTGATGCAGGAGCCGCTCCGGCTCTGCCTCTTGCTCTGGTGCAAGGCCTGACCCTCTTTTATTTTCTCTCCTGGGAAAGGTTCAAGCCCTCTCTTCAGCCAGTAAGTTTGAAGCAGAGATAAAAGCTGAGCAGGACGAGCGGAAGCGGGAGGAGGAGGAGAGGAAGCACCGCCGAGCGGCGTTCAGGGAGTTAAAATCTGCGTTCACCCAGTAACCCACCAGCCAACACCCACTCCGGGATTGCACGTGACTCGGTACGTTCCCCAGATCAGGGCTCTACCTTGGAGAGAACTGCCTGGATCCTGCCTAAAACTCCTTACAGCTTTGCTAGCCTTCCTCTCCTGAAGATCCCCCTGAGTGTCTAAGGGCACAGCTCTCGCAGTTAGAGGCGGTGCGAATCCTGAGAGCTGTGCGCACGCTGCTCACTCCGCACCATCAGGTAACCCTGAAGCGGCACCGTCAGGTAGCAAATCACAGTCAGCACTGACAAGCGTCGTGTTCGACGACTTCATTCCTCTTTCCTAGACTTCCTTTTTCTCTTAACTCCTTAGTAATCCATTCCTTGCTTCCAGCCAAGTAGTAAGGTCTCATGTAAATCAGCGTACGAGGTACAACTCGACTCCCTGTACGTTTGTACTGCTGTTGGGTGTTGTCACACATCCTCGACTGTCCCTTTCCTTCGTCCTCGATGCTCTGTGCCACAGGCACTGTGAAAACACTGTGAAGAGAGAAAAATAGTTACTAGGACACAGATCAAATTAATTACTCACTTCCTGTAGCATTTTCTGCCACCCAGCATGTTGGGAGAGTCTTCCAGTTTTTCTTCTCTGAAGTGCCATAGTCATAAACCTTTCCATAAGAGGTGAGAATCCCTGAGACTTGGAAGGGAGGTAGCTGGCACTCTCTTAAACAAGGAACATAAAACTGAGTTGCCTGACGATGTATCCATTCACATTCCATCACATGTAGTGTGTACTGTACAGCTTCACTGTATTTTCCAGCCTTTGGCAGCTGTATCTGTTTTTTAAGGGGTATTTCTCAGCTGGACAATGCAATCAGGTGGCACACTGGGGGTTTCTCTTTGGAAACTGGCTCACATCCTGAACCATGGAGGTGACTTGGTTTGGTTTCTTTAGCAGCATGACAGGTATCACCAGCCCAGCATAGCGAGTGATCCCTGCTGCAGAGGGGAGGGGCAGTGAGGTGAGCAGGTTTAGCTCAATTCAGAGGGCTTGCACTATGCTATTAGCTGTTTATTTGGGAGAGGGGGGTTGTGAACATGGGGAAACTTGCCCACAGGTGTTAAAATGCCCACTGCTTGTCTGGATATATAATGCTGTAAGTCGTGGCAGGGAGCTGTGTTCCCTCTGAGACCTCTCTTGAAACGTGGATTTGCTCAAGTTCTGCCTCTGCTATTACCCCAGTTTGTGCATTTTTATGGGTTATTTTTTCCTCTTTCCAGAACAAAACTCACCAGTCATCTTTTCACTTGTCTGTCTTGCTTCTTAAACTGTGAGCACTAAACTGTGAGCGTGGAATAATAAATAGAAAAACCTCTACTCTTTAATGTCAGGTGAAAGAATTGCTAAACAATTAAACTGTGTGTATATATCTTCACAGATTATATTTTATAAATCACGCTTTTTTAGCTAAATATTTATAATTAAATGTTTTTATACTTTACAACAAAGCAGATAATTTCATCTTCAATTATTTCTCCTGTTGCTGAACTGTACAAATAAAGCATTGTTATCTCTGGCCTTGCCTGTGGTTTTATTTTAGGTCTATATACCATTTTGTTCACAAATTGCAGTACCCATCCCCAAAGCTTGGTGTCCTGGCTTGGATAAGGGAGGGAAGTGTTCTGGCTCCTCCTTGACAATACTTCCCCTTCTGGACAGCAGTTCTGGTCTAAAAAGTCATGCTGTTTGCAGTTCCTCAGGGGGGGGCACGGCTGTGTCAATATTTGAAACACTGTCCAATGTGACACGTTGACATCTGAAGGTTGTCAGCCTTTCCTTATCTTAAAATAGCCACTGCACCTCCGCCCCAGTGGTGCCCCAGCTGGGACAGGCACATTGCTTCAGCTCTATTTCCCTCTGTGTTTCCTCTCTCTGCCTTTATAGGATGGAGGGGAGAGGGGGGTGGGGGAAAAGTGAACGTCTGAAAATGTGTCCAAGCATCTTGTTTCTGCTGTTGCTGATTTGTGAAGCTTTGCTGGTGTGGCCAGTTTGAGAATGGGGGATGTTTAACCACACATGGTTTCACGTATGATCCAGAGAAGACATGGAAGGTCAGTGTGGCTCTGTCTTGCATGCTGTTGGCAGTCACATCTATGAGCCCTCTGGGCCTCAGAGGTCAGGTAAAATCACAGTGGAAGTTCCTGAGTCTCTATTTCCAGAGGAAAATTGCAACACTGCCCGTCTTTATTTTGCTCTTTCCCCCCCCCCCCAACACAGCGCAGCAAGGGTTGCGCTGCTTTGCACGCGCAGCGGGGTGAGGAGCCCGGGGTGGCAGCAGGAGAGGGCTGGGAGAGGGCTGGGAGAGGGCTCCTGGTGCTTTGATTTGAATAGATCTGGGTCAGCTCCAGCTGACAAGTTTCACTAACAAAATGAGCAACGTGCTCTTTGTTGGGGCCTTTATTCGGGGCAGAGAAGGGTAAGTGCTTTTGGATTCTGGAGTTGCAGCAACGTGAGTTTTGAAATGAGCTTTGCAAAAACTGAGATTGGGAAATGAATTGCTTTCTAAATTGTTCTGTTTTGCTGGCAACTGTGGGAATGAATAACAATGGCATTAGGTTATGCAGAAGGACTATAAAAAGAAATTGTCCAGTTAAATCTCCCATCTAATGCCAGCTGACAATACCTCATTTTATTTACCTGTAATTAATATATTACAGTCTTTGACACTATTTCCTCCTTTCATGCCTGATGTCACCACAGGTGACTCTTAGAGGTCCTGGCAATCCCAACTCTCTTTACCCAATACCTGCTGGCCTGGCACTTCTGACAAGCCCCAAGCGACTCTGCGATGGCAAGTAGAGAAGTTTGAGGAAAAGCCTGCTGTGGTCATGGATCTTTCCCAGACAGGAAAGTGACTGTGTCCCTGAACTCAGCAGTGGTGAGAATACTGTGTTCAGTTCTGGGCTCCTCACCATAAGATGGACACTGAGGTCCTGGAGCGAGTCCAGAGAAGGGCAGCCAGGCTGGGGAAGGGACTGGAGGGCAAATCCTCTGAGGAGCAGCTGAGGGAGCTGGGGGTGTTCAGCCTGGAGAAGAGGAGGCTGAGGGGAGACCTCATCACCTCCACTGCCCTGCCAGGAGGGTGCAGAGAGGTGGGCGATGGTCTCTTCAGCCAGGGGACAGGAGATGGGCCAAGGGGCAATGGGCTGAAGCTGTGCCAGGGCAGGGTCAGATCAGATGTGAGGGCAAAGTTCTTCCCTGGCAGAGTTGTGGGGCTGTGGCACAGGCTGCCCAGGGAGGGGGCTGAGTCCCCACCCCTGGGTGTGTTTAACAGATGGGGAGATGAGGTGCTCAGGGATATGGGTCAGCACAGGATGGGAATGGTTGGACTTGATGATCTCAAAGGTCTTTTCCAGCTTAGGGATTCTGTGGGATGAAGACTTGCCTCAAGTTTCTCATCTAGAACAGGAGCTCCAGGTCGTCCTTGATCTCTGGAAGTTTTTTGTTTAAAGTTTCCCAGGGCCAGAGACATACGGAAGAGGAGACACTAACGCTTCAGCCAGCACTGAGGAAGGGTTGAGCCTGGCTGGATACTCAGATCGCAGGGTGTTTCTCACCAATGGTCCTATCACAGCTGCTGTTGTTGCAGGAAGTCTTACCTAAAAAGCTCAGTGTGAACATAATCAAGAGAGAAAAGGAAACAGTATGATCAGGTTCTTCCTGGCTTAGGGCTCAGGCTTTAGCTGTGAGGATTAAGGAGACTAAATCGAATTTTAACCTTTATGGGAGTGTCCAAACAAATCCCTTACAAGATGGTTTGGAATAACCAGAGAGCTTTATTGTTGCCTTTCAAACTCTCCGTGCCATGTGTGGGAAGGAGATCTTAAAAGAATTGGGCGTTGCAGAAGTAGGGCTGTATTTGTGGTAGTCCTCTGAGGTGACAGGTCTGATGAAGTGATTGGCTTCACAAACTACAGTCGGATGCTCACCTGCCCACTTCGCCTGCTGCTTTTATTATTTTTAGGGATAGGATCACAGAGTCACAGAATCACAGGGGTTGGAAGGGACCTCGAGAGATCATCGGGTCCAACCCCCCTGCCAAAGCAGCTCCCCAGCTCATATTGCACAGACAGGCGTCCAGATGAGTCTTGAATCTCTCCAGAGAAGGAGACTCCACCACCTCCCTGGGCAGCCTGTCCCAGTGCTCTGTCACCCTCACTGTGTAAAAGTTCTTCCCCATGTTGGTGAGGAACTTCCTGTGCTCCAATTTACAGCCATTGCCCCTTGTCCTGTCCCCACAGACACTGAAAAGGGGCTGGCCAATTCCCCCTGCATCCCATGGCTAAGATATTTATGAACACTAATTAGGTCCCCCCTAAGTCTTCTTTTTTCCAGACTGAACAGCCCCAGCTCACTCAGCCTGTCCTCATAGGGGAGATGTTCCAGGCCCCTAATCATCTTCGTAGCCCATAGGATAAATGAGGACGGTTCTCTGCACCCATGGAAAACAGGTGCTGTTGATTAGACATCAACTTTCTGGGACAAAATCCCTGGTATTTTGACAAACAGGAGAGAGCTGCTTTTCCAAATAACAAAAAAGCGGGGGTGGCGAGGGGAGACGTGACAGGCTCTGCCACGCTTTCTGGGCTGGTTTGTGGCTGTTGTTTACCACTGCAAAGCTGTGCTCTGTGTTTGTAGCCCCTCTGCTGTACCGAGGGAGGCAGGCTCTGCCTTCCAAGCTAGGGAGGGTGAAAACAATGGCTCAATAAGGAAGGGTTTAGGGTTCTTTTTAAGGACGCTATTTCCCCGTGTCCGGATTTTCAATGGTGCGGATGACTTGGCGTGGTGATCCTGAGGGTTCTGAAGTGCCTCATGCCCGCAGTACCCCAGTGAATGCCAGACTGCTGCTGGGGTAATTTGATGCCTAGACAGCATCCGCTGAAGTCCTGTAATTGAACCATGTAGGCATTTAACTGCACAGGTAGAGTCTTGAATTTTCATGACAGCCTTCCTGCTTTGCTTGAATGATGACTGTTGTGGAGGGTTTAAGCTGCTGGTGTGGGGAAAAAAAGAGAAAGTAATCTGAGTTTTCTTGAGATGTTTTACAAGAATGCCAACTCCTGCAGATGAGGCATGTTTCCAATACTTTCTTCTGGAATTTTTTTGGCTCAAAGATAAAATATTTGTGTTAACTGGGAGAAAAAAAAAATCCCTAAGCACTAAACTACTCCTGTCTCGGTTTAAGCTTGCCTTAAAGCACGTGAAACTTCTTGAGTGCTCAAACTTTGAGAAGTAGAATAACAAGCTGCAGCCACTTCTGCAGTCAGGTTGGAAGTTCTGGCAGCTGCTGCCTCTCTCCTGCCCCCATACTGTTATCAGCACTGGCTCTAGCTGTGTGACAGCAGCAGAGGGGATCAGATGTAGCTCATCAGAGCCCTTTGCTTTTACACACCAGCCTCCTAAAGGAGAAATTTCATTCTAAGCATTCTCAGGTGAAATAGTCCAGCCTGATGTTGCTCTCAGCTGAAAATATGTCGTAAGAATTACAGGCTTTCAACCCATTAGCTCAGAAGAATCTCTTGTGTTCAATGTTGCATCACTGTTGGCTGGCATTCAGTGCACAATGACAAGTATTTATTCACCTGGGAGAGGAGGGAGAAAGCTGTGAGGATTGTGGCTGAAAACAGGGTTGAAGTGGCACTGTTTCAGCTGAAAATTGTGATGTCTTCAGTGGCCTGTAACAGCTGAGAAGTTTTTCTGGCCGAAGGAACCACATAGGGCTCACTCCGCACCACACACTGATACAGGGTTTAGAGCTAAAAATAAAACAGTATTTTTAGCTGAAAATGTTTGTCTCCAGCTCCTGATTTTTTTTTCCATCAGGGAATCTGGAGTCAAGATATGAAGCACTTAACACCGGGTTTTGTAAGCAGCAGAGCAGCAGCAGCCTGCTCCGGTGACCTCGGGAGGGCATCTGCCTGATGTGACAGGGGATCTGCGTGGATAAAACCCGGTTGTTTCTCTACCTTGTGGGCTTGTAGTGCCGCCAATAAAGCTGAGTAACCTACGCCTAACCTATAAGGCGAGGGAAAGGGTCAGTCTGGCGGGGGATATTGGTAACGCGCCGTGCTGATGCCTGGACGCAGGAGCCCGGCGGCCATTTGCCTCAGCCGCCTGAGGACCCCAACCTGCCCGGGCGGGAGGCAGCGGCAGGAGGGAGAGACCCGAATTTAATTGCCGGGGTGCCCAAGGTGGCTGAGGGGGAGCTGGGGGCAGGGAACGCTGCCCCGTGAGAGGAGGCTGAGCGGGAGAACGGCGGGCCCGGCGCGGCAGCCCCTTGACACCGCCCTCCCGCCCGCAGCCCCGTGCCTCAGGGCTGCGCGGGGCGGGCTGCAGCCGGCGCGGGCTGCAGCCGGCGCGTCCCTCCAGCAGGGGGCGCTCGCACTCCCTCAGGCTGGGGGGCGGGGGCAGCTTGTGCGGATAGGGGGACATGAGC
>VZTU01024708.1:885022-901754 GCA_013400835.1 Zapornia atra | reverse complement strand
GCCCACCCCCCCCCAGGCTCATAGAGACATAGGTTTTACAAGCTGATGTTAAAGGTCAGGTGTGTTGGGGTTAATTCCTCACTGCTTATGTGGCTTTTTAAAAAGAAGGCAGAGACTTGTCCGTGCAAGTTGAATGTCAGCTCTGACCAAGACCTGCTGCTTGTGTTGAGACTTTTGATAGCCCCTTTCAATAGCTGACAGTGCTGTGGATGGGTACTAGGTTTTCTAAATGGTATCAAGACCTGCTCAGGTTTTCCCAGTCCCTGGATGCATGAACCTGCAGGGAGGTACTTGCTTGCTCCTTCAGGACCTCTTCTGAATGTTTTCTTGAGCCTGTCTCTTAAAGTAAGTGCATAGGACTCAGATGCAAAGTAGGCACGTTACAGCAGTGGTGTGCTTCACGGGGTGCTTACAAAACCAATTTGACACCAGAGTAAAAACTTGGACTCTTGCAGATCCTCTTTTCATTACATGTGGTGAAACTGAGGACTGTAAAATACTCAGAGTGTTTTAGTGGGGTTTTTTTCTTGCATTCCTAAAACACGACTTTTAGGCTGATGTTAGTAGGAAAAATATGCTTGTAAGTAGAGAGTGGAGGGCTTTACAGCTTACTCTTCCCACCTGTTTTACTTCTTGATTGAGGAAAGGACTTTGTGTGCAAAAGGGGAGTGCAGAGAAGGGTGGTTTTGGGGTTTTTTTTTCGGCTTGCTTTTTTTTTAAGGAATTCATACTAAGCACCATTGTATCTTTTAAACACGTGCTGTCTCCTGAGGCCAGTTTTCTAAGTGGTTCTATAGCTCTAATAAACTAGAGTGTCCTATGTCTGTAAGAAATAAGTTGGCAGGTCCTTTAAGATGCCTCATTTAAAAACAAACTAGATGTGGAAGAGCATCTCACTGTGCACCTGACTGGCTGAGGAGGTGGCTTGCCACTACATGCCTCTACTGAAGGATCTTTCCAATTATTTAAGTATACAAAGGAAACAGTGATTCACACTAATTAATGAAGATGATCTAGGCACCTGGACCATGGGCTTTTCATTCCCCTGTGTCCCTGCCTTGAAAGTAGTTCAGGCCTCCAGCTCTTTAGATTGTTTTGTTTTGTTTGCAATCCCAAGAATATGAAATCTGATCCTGCTACTCTTGTCTGATCGTTTCATTTCAAGTAACTGTCAAATGTGTGTTTCTTATTATTGCATTAATGTCTTCAAAATTCCTTTTTAGGGCTTTTTTAAGGTATGATGTTAAATCCTCTCATAGTTTAATATAGGAAAACATTCCTAGCTTTTTTCCTCATTTTCTGTTTTAGTGTTTATTTTCTTTTTTGCTTCCTCTCAATGCTTCTGCTCCAATACAAGTAGAAATAAGCTATATTTAATTCATGATTATAGGTAGGCAGAGCAATAAAATTTCCACTCACAAGTGTAAAAGCACAGGCCTGCTGCTTTGGTAAGGAGAAACCCATCTCTTTGGTACTGAAGCAGCATTTCTGTTAAAAGGGACTCTGTTTCTTTGTGTGGTTTTCTCATCAATTTATTTTAATTCATGGAGTGATGTTGCAAACCTCGGTGTGAAAATGCTGGGGGGGGTGGGGTTTGCTTTTAGGGGAATGAAGTCAGTTACCAGCCCAGCTTTCCCCTCTGTCAGTTCCTGAATGTGTTTTGGTTGCACAGAGGTGGTGGCTTGAGACTTGTCAGAACTGAGGAAACTTTAGTAGGGTTGGTCGTGGTGCATGTAAGTGTCACATGGAGCTAAGGAGAATTAAGTGCCTTAAATTATAAGGTCTGTGTAACATTGGCCCTCTTGTGGTTGGTGGCAGTGTGTGTGTGTGTGTACATACATAGATATCCATGGAGTTGATCATGGTGATGTTTAATACCATTATTTTTTCAGCCTTAGCTCAGATGGTAGCAAAGGATTATGGAAGACTGAGCTCTTTGCATTGCTTTGTTAGCTGAGATTGCCACAGTCTGTCGATTACAAAATGGGCCCACTTCTCTTTTTGCAGAGGGAGGGCTGTCAGCCCCTTCTCTCCAAAGGTGGTTAACCATTCCTTGAGTATAGAAAATGCAGAGGTGGTTTGATATCTGTGTGGGGAGCTAGACTGCTCTTGAAATTTTTATGTCCCTCTTGTATTTTTTTTTATTTTTTATTTTTTTGTAGAAAGGATGCAGAGGATTGTTTTGATGTGTCTGAGGTTTTTGGCAAGTGTGAAATCTAAGTGTGTGTTTTCAGAATGAGCCTCCCCTGTCATCCTTAAAGCTTGCAATATACAGAAGCTGGATATCTAGACCTCAGGATTGTGGAGAAAATCAGAAGGGATACCAGGAGCTCTTCAGTAGAGTCCACAGATGAAATTTCAATGGATGTTTAGGAAATTTGGCTTAAAATGCTGCCTTGTTGACAATCCTTCTGGATCATGTATTGTCTTTTCATGCCCTCAGGTAATTATTAAAGCTGTGGGTTGTGATTTTCTATTTTTTGGCCATATACCTTCAAAAAACTAGGCAAATTAGAATGATTACTTGATGCCTTCAGCAGTGGCCCTTGTACGTGTAGTTTGTCATTATAAACAGATAAATGAGCTTACATAAAGCATGCTAGGGAAGAAATGGGTTAGGGTTGTGTGTGTGTGTGTAGTATCTGGGATGGCAGTGTAAGTCACTTGGAAGGTAACTGGGTCTGTGGTCCTTCCCATTCAGCAGAGAAACACTTGTTCCAAGTTGTGGTTACTATGAAACACTACTTTTTTTGTTCCCCCTCTCTGCCTCCCTCCTGTCACTGACAACAAATTGAAATAGTTTGAATTTTGTTGATAGTATTTTATGATCAAGATAGTGGTTTGTGTGTCTGGGAGATCCAGAGCTGACAGATGTCCATGTGTAGATCAGATTGGGTGGGAAGATTTGTGGTCTCTGTGTGGTGGTGTGTCAGTCCCGATCGGAAGGAACACAAGGAAAAGGTGCACCTTGCACGTGATGGAGACTTCTTTACTTTGGGTGGTGGTGGTGGATGGATGGGTAACTGAATTTATGTACCTTCAGACTCAGAATGTCATGTGGTAAGGAGCTGGTGTGGCTGGGAAGTAATGGATGTGGAACATGATGCCTTTTGGGAGGATGATTTAGGTTGGAAGAGGCCAACCTTTGGTGGTCGTCTGCTCCAGCCTCCTGCCCAAAGCAGCGCTGGCGTCAGTGTCAGACTGAATAACGTGTGGGGTAGAAAGGGAGTGAGGCTGCCTGTGGAAATAGCATATGGCAAGGTTTTTAAGTAAAAGCATCTAAGAACCTGATCTAATAAATCAGAGGCCCAGTTCAGCTACCATTAAAACCAGTGGAAGCTTTTACATTAGGTGTAGCTCATGCTGAATCATTGTTATATCTATTTTTTTCTCCTTCCATGTCATACTAGGCTTTAATAGTGCCAGGGCAGGATCAGGATAACATCACAAGGCAGTTCACAGAGATGTGATTCTTAAAACAAGTGTCTATCTCCAGCAATGTTAACCTAGAAGAAAATGATCATCTCTTAAAAAGTGTTGTAATTCATATGTAGTAACAAGTTACTTTCTGACTTCCTGGCTGATGAATATATGTGACCTGATAGACATAATAACTGTCTGTGTTGGTACTCTTCACTAGGCTCTTCCTCACTGTGGAGTATTGGTTTCCTGAAGTATAGGAGATACCAGCCCTGCATGAGTAGGAAACCCAGGGTGGGGAGGGAATTCCTACGAAGCCCAAGGCAGCTGCTTATGGAAATAACATTTAAAAACAAGAACAAAAAAGTCCACAGAGACCCAGATCTGTTAATTCAGAGAACAGTTTCAGTGAATGCTGTCTGAAGCTTTGTTCTGCCAGTTGGAATGTCCATGTGGGCAGTGCCATGTGTGTGACGGGTGGGAAAGAGGTGCTGCCCTCTGGGTTTGCTTGCATTCAGGTGGCTGCTGGCCTTGTTGAGGAGCAGGTAGACCTGTGACATCTTGTGGAATGGCACAGGCAAAATATTTACCTACCAGCAAATTTTCCACATACAAAGTAGAGACAGATGTGGAAGTGATTTGTTTTTTTTTTTTTCAGCTGGAAAACAAGAGTGCTGGCAGGGTTTTGGGACTGGATTTGGAGTGAGAAGTGGGTTGTGTTCCAGCTAATGGCAGAGCCAAGGGTGTGGTCCCTGACTCTGCTTGGAGCTTAATCACTGGGCTCTGCCTTTGGCTGGAAGTCTTGTAATAAAGGTGGAGGTCACACCGCTTTCTGGCTGAGAAACTGGGAAAAGCTTTCATGTGTGTTGGTGTTCAGGTGAAGCAAGAAGTGGATAGCTATCTAACCTGCCTCTAACCACCGAGTTCACAGTGGTAGGAAAGGGGAAAATATCTGGAATGGTGATATTTAATGTTCCTTTGTTTTTCTTGGATTTTATTAGCTGTACAGGTCTCTTTACTCTGTCTTCTATCCCAGAAGAGCTTCAGTGCCTGCTTGTGCTTGTCGTTCCTAGCTGTGGTGTGACATGGGCAAGCTGCAGCACTCTGTGAAGCCTTGGATGGATCTGGATGAAGTGAGCGGGGAGGGTGGTCAGTTCGGTCCTGCATCTTGAGAGTGTCATGACCATTGCTGCTGAGAGCTTGAAACCCTTCTGCAGGGATTTGAGACAGAAAGGTGCAAGACTTCAGGAGGTGTAAAAACCTAACTGGAATAATACAGGGGTAGTTTCTGGAGAAGTGACTGGTTTAGACATTGTTCTCTTAAGAAAAACTTCCTGTAGATAGGCTGTGAAAAATTCACAGCCTTTCTCAGGATAAAGTCTTGGCAAGCCAGAAGGGACTACTGTGACTCGTCTGGCATCTTGGGTAATGTGACTAATGGAGTTTTTTTTCTGATTAATTTTCTGTTTAAACTAGAACATACCTTTTAGACAATCATTTAGTGTTGTCCTGAAAACAGCTTACACTGTTTATCTCTGCGTAAGTCTTGCTTCAGCCCTTCACTGAATCAACTTGGGTCTTCAGCCTTTTTTATCTTCATGATCGTGTACAGACTGAGCAAGATACTTAATTTTTTCTCAAAGCCCAGTAAATAGAGCTTTGGTGTGCTGGTTTTCCTCACTGAGAGACGTATCTGTCATGTTCTTTCAGTTTTTGAACACCTCATTTATCAGCTTTCTTGCCTTGTGGACAGCAAAACAAGACACAGTATCCCTGCAGTGATAAAATCCCCTCCATATTTATTCTGTATTTCCTTAGTTCTGTAGTCAGTGTTTTCTGTTAGCTCTCCTAGTCAGTGTTGTATCTTGTGTTCCTTTTCAGCTGATTAATGTCATAAATCTCAGGTTGGTTTCAGGACTCTGTTTTTCCAGAATAGTCTTGCATTTGTTGTCTGCTGCCTGTGTGTTCTGCTTGTGAGCCTTTTGATTGTATGCTTGGCCTTATTAAATGCAACCTGCTATACTGGACCGAGTCAGTGAATAATTCATAATGCTGGTATTGATGATGTGCCACTGCCATTATTCACCATATCCACGTTTGTCATCCTCAGGTTTTAGAAGTCATGTGGGCCAGTGTTACAGATTCTATAGAAAGTAGAGTGTAGCTGCTTAGCTCTTCCTCTGTTTTGAGAATGTTTTGGCTTTTGAGATGGGTTGTTGTAGATTCTTTAGAAGGGAAGGTTAAAAGAAAAAAAAAGTTGTGATGATTTGGGACTTTCCTTGTGGTTCTGAATTATTTTGTCCTTTTTAATGTTCTACTTAATTGAAATGTCCTACAAAAGTTAAAATTTATTTAACCTACTTGCTCGAGCGATGCAATTTCTGATCTTCCAGAAGTACATTCTGGTTGAATGTCTTCCATAAATCCATGCTGGCTGGCCTTAATTATGTCAGTGTCCTTTAATCAGTGGTGTCTGCTTTAGCCAATGATTAATATCAAACAGACTTGGTAGTGTAGCCACCTGAGTCATCCTGTTTACCACTGTACTTAAAAGGTACCTTGACTACTGTTCTGAATCTTCTTTAATATTTCAAGAATCAGAGAAAATCAGCATTAATTATTCAGTCAACCTGTTAATTTTCTTTAAAAACAGTTACTGGCACTGAAATTAGCTAGCTCTAGTAGCTGCCTGTGGAATGTTTCCATGCTTGTGGAAGGTGACGTTTTCTCCTCTTGATGTAATGTTGCTGTTGCATGGTGGAGCACTGCTGTTACATTCCTCTTCCAGCTTTATTTAAGGAGAACCTAACTTCTTGCACTTCAATCTGCTTGTGTTAAACTTAGGTTGTGTTCTTTGGTTCCTAACGTTTTCAGCCAATTTCTAGGTTAAAAAGGCTGTTTCAAACCTACAGTAGCAACAGAACTACCTTGGAAAGAAAGGATACTTCCTAACCATCTCTGATCTAACAGTTGACCATTTCCAAATAAAACAGTGGTGTGTGTGAAGGATTAGTGGTAGATCTTTTCTTACAAGGTTTAGGTTTCCAAAGTGTTAGAAAAATCTAAGCAAGCAGTAGTCCCAAAGCTGGAAATTGCAGTGACTGTCTGAATCCTGAATTCATTGGGAAGATTAGGTGGGCAGACCTGAATGCAATCCTTGCTTAGACTTGACTTGGGATGCTAAGAATCAGGTTTGTCTCTATCCCAACCAGCAAAACATCTTGGTGAGACAGATTGCCATGTGGTACAAGCTGACAAGAGTTCTGTAATGGAAATGTAGGAATTTCACATCTCCTGGAAACCTTTAATTCAAGTGCCCCTTAGCAAACAAACCTTAAAATGACAATTTGCTGGAAATCCTGAAGCTGAGGGAAGTCTGGAAAATGTGGTAGTGTAGATCTTTCAGAATCTCTGAGAACCAGCTTTTTGCCTGGATATTTATTAGATAGTGCCACAGTAATTAGAGACCTTGCTCAGCTGAACTGAAGCAGCATCACCTGCATTTGAACACATGAATCTAGCCAGTAGAATCAAGTTTCAACTTGTGTCTGAAGCAGATGTTTGAGACCTTTCATGGTTTTGTCAGGTACTAAATAGCAAGGTTGAAAACTAATGGGGAAAGCCATGAGCTGGGTAAAACAGCCCTTGTACCTAAAGCAAGCAAATGAAATGGGTTGTGGGGCTGATAACTTCTGTACCTATAACATTAACTTGTTAATTGTGAGTGAAAGCCACTTAAGGGCTTAAAGTTATTGGATTACATTTTGTGTCTGCTCAGAGGATGGACTTCTGACTTCCAAACTACTAAACTGCTGACAAAATAGAAAGCATCTTTTTTCCTCTTGCCAGCTCACAAGGTTTTGACTCTCCTCAGTCCTGCATGCTGGTAGGGGGTTGGTGGCTGCCATACCCCCCTTGTCAAAATGCTTTCCCAGTTCAAGCTTATGAGGCATTGCAGGGAATTTCCCCAAATACACAGGAAAACTGTGACTGTTTGTAGGTTTGCACTGGCACCTTGATCAAGGATTGACCTCATCTGGAGAAACTCTTGGAGAAAAGCTTCCCCTGCGAAGGCCTGACGGGCCATCATCGGGTAGTGTTCTTGCCCAAGCAGTGATGCTAACTGGGCACTATCAAAATATGGCCTCAGTTTCTTGCTTGAACTTGAGGCTGACCTTGTGTGCTCTTTGCCCATATAAAAATCTGTGGCTGTGCAGGTTCCTCAGATGATAGCCATTAATTTGTAGAAAATCCTCATTTGTGAAACTTCAATAGTTCACAAAGGGGCTTTTCCCTCCTCAAATTATATCGAGGAAGAAATACTTGGTATAGATAACTTCTGTGATTTGACATTCTTGATTAATAAGGAGGCAGTGTAGATAATTGAAGTGTTAATTTGGGGTTTTATTAATACTGAAGCTTAGAGCCTAAGAAGTTACCTTGGCCAAAAGAGTTAAATTTAGGACCTGATCATTCATTCCCTTAATTCCTCACCCTCTTCTTGCTCCACCCTGACTCTTTCCTGTTGTGATGCTAGCACCAGAGAGCTTTGTAGTCCACCCCAACTTGCCTTTCCAGTTGGTACAGCTTCTCCTTTGTGTGTTCCCTGTCAGAGGTTCCTCTCCAGCCTGGCTTCAGTGCTCTCACCTTTTGGCTGTTGTGTTGTGAACCAGCAGAAACAGCACGTGGTTTTGGCTTTCCCTACCTTGTCTGCTCTGACGTGCCTAAGTATTCCTCTTGAGCACTTGCTGTCTTAGCTTTCTTCTTGCTGTTCCTCTGCCCTTTTCCTCCCAGATGATTACCTGTTTCCAGAGTGCCTCCTTTCCAAGGGTTTTCTCTCAGCTCTACCTGTAATTTTTTTCCTGTATGTTTTATTTCTGGGTAATGCTGCTGTTTAGAATAAATTCACCTGTTACACCTACTGAAATAATCTGCACTTTTTTTTATACTAGGGGTTTTGTTGGTTTTTTTTCCCCTGTTCAGCTACAATATCATCCCCTTGCTGGTGTCTTGTTTTCAATTCAAAATTCCTACACTTGGAACTTCTAAGGAGAAAGAAACTTACCTCAGTTCAACACAGAGGAGGACGACAGAGTTCCCAAACCCAAGTGTGGTAGCCAAAATAAAGGGAAAGAAAGGTGTTTTGCAGCTCAGTGGGATGAGATTAGCAGGCTTTGTAGGTACTGAAGTGCTCAGGAGCCTAGTAGAGAAAGAAGACAGCATCTCTGGCTTTTGTGAAGGAAACACACTGAAGTGTGTGCTGCCCAGTGGGTCCAAAAGGAGTAAACTGGTTGATCCTAACTGTTTCTTAGGGCTTTATCCTTGGATCTGATACTTTTCAGCTGTATGTTCCATTGCAGTTTAACATTCAGTGCCAGCCTTTTTGGTATTCCTGATACTAAGCTAGCTTTGATCTTCTGAGCTGAAGGTCCCAGGGTCCCTGGTGATCCACACGGGTTGATCTGAAAGCTCCCCCCACCCCCCAGCAGAAGGATTACAGGTGTCATCGCAGGAACCAAAGGGATGGCCATCCAATTAAAGCTGCTAGGAATTGTGTTAGGGGCTTTTTTTTTGCCAAGGTCTGCAGGAGAGTTTGCCCAGATTGCCCACAGTGTTTCCACATGTGGCTGTTACATGTTTTCTTTAGGTACCTAACCTTGTATTTTGATGTGCAGGATGATTAATGGAGATATCGTAATGTCCTAGTGAGCTGTTGGCTGTTTCAAAAAGTCAACTCAAACAAAAAATCATCTCAAGCTAGGCCTGTGAGAACAGCTGGATAGTTTTCTGTTAGCTTCTAGTGCATATAGGTGGAGGTAACCCATTTCAATAATTAAGATTATTATGAAAAGAAAAATACTATGATTTGTATGTAGATGATACAGTATGTGAGGAAAAAGGTGGCTGATTTGGCATGTAGTAAAAGTACATGAGCCAAATGTTGGTTGGTAGGTTTAGACTGCAGGGAGGTTTACAACTTTTTGTAAACTTACACCCAAAAGATTTGGGTAAAATCTGCTCAAACTGGGTGGTTTTTTTTTTTTTTGCATTTCCTGTTGCTTTTTCTAAATGTTAATATTGTAACTTCACTTGCATATAGATGAGGAAAAATGTTTCCTTGGTTTGGGGTGGTCTTTAGGTAACTAATGCCTGTTCCAATTCTGTCTTAATTTGCTTTTCAATCACCTCTTCGTGCAAAGTAGAGATAAATTTATGAAGCTCCTTATTTAGTTCTTGGGTCTGTTAAGGAACAGAGGTACTTCTTAAAAAAACCCCTGCAAACACAACAGCAACAGAGCACCTTCCTCTGCAGGCTTGGGTCCTGCCATTGCTGGAAGGAGAGAGGAGCTGGATTTTCTAACAGAGTGGAGAGACACTTCTTCTCCAGAACTGGCTGGGCTGGGCTTGGCTCTGACAGAGACAAAACTTCATAGCCCTGGCCCTTCTTGTTTCCCTCAAGTGTGGCTTCATCTGCTCTTGTCCCTACCCTCTTGATGTGTATTGACCTGACCTTCACTAGTCTCTGCAAGATCTTCACTCACAGGAATGAAAGGAGCTGAAGCCTTAAATTGTGCATGTTTGTTTTGGTTGGTGGGTTGGTTTTGTTGTGGGGTTTTGGGGTTTTTTTTAATAAAGCCAAGAATGAGAGGAACACTGTCATCTGCTTGCAGATGCAGGAGGATGTCACAGCATTGGAAGTACCAAATCTGTAGCAGGCTTATTTTTCAAGAATGAGCAGTGGAAATTTCTTGGAATCCACTTGCTACTCAACTGGCAAGTCTTTCTTGCTGTAATTCTGGTGGTTTTGGGTTTTTTAATCCTCTTGTAATTGTCAGGAAGCTGCAATTCTGTTAATTAAGCTTTACTGTTCTTACAGGAGGGGATTATGCATGAAATTCTCAGTGTTGTGGTAATCACTGATTTGAAGAGGGACTGTTTGTACAGATTGGTCCTTCAGACACCCTGAGCCAGTGTCCTGTTGGAGCTGTTACAAGAGGAGTTTAGGGAAAAGATCCTGATGTGGTTACTACAGTATTAGTAAATTCAGTTGTGTTTGGAGCTGAAATGAATTCCTTAAAAAAATAAATAAATAAAATTAAAATCCACATAGTCAATTTTGTCACTACTTTAGGTGGCCAGCTGAGCTTTTGCATTGGGAAGAAATTTAGGAAGGGCTATATTAATCCAGTTTTCATAGTAAACATTTTTCTTTTTCAGGTTCACACTTTTTAAAAAAAGAGGAATATAACAGGAAACAATGGCAACAGAGACTCAGACACTTAACTTTGGGCCTGAATGGTGAGTTGCTTTCTGTTTTGTGAGACTCTAGAACCTTGTTTAAAATTCTAAGGTAAATGTTGCAAATTTCTGTCCCTTGGGACCCAAATGCTTATAAAACTGAAGGGGATGTAGTGTGTTAGATTGTTCCATGCTGCTTCACCTCAGCCCCTGGTGTGTGGCTGGAAGCAATACTAAAAAATGAGTCTTCCCTCTGTAATTTGCCATGGTGTATGAAATGGGTTGGGGTTCCTGCTGTGGCAATGCACAGCATCCTCATTGCTGGGATGTACTGAGGGAGAGGGGACACACAAAGTGAGTGAAGGCAACTTACTCCTTTGGTGTTTCCATGGGATATGTATTATGCACTCTCCTTACTGAACTTGAATCTGTAGTGAAGCAAGCTTCCTCCCCCAGTATTAACAAATCAAAATCTGTATGGAATATGGTTCCCATGTCACAGTTCCCTGTGTACTTGTGCTGTGAAGTTTCAGGAGAAATGAGCTATTGTGCTAAAGGGAGTTACATGGTGATGTATCATCCTGTCAGCTGCTGGTTTTTAGCTTGCCAGGCATTGTCCTGGCTTTTGCTGAGGAGTAGCTGCACAGGTGTGATTACTGTTCCAAATTTGGTCCAATTTCTTGTTAAAAGTGTTGGTGTCTGTGGTTACAAACACAAACTCTGGCTGGTGTGGCTTCTGAAGAGTGCTGTGATCCTTCAGTGTGTGGCTGGGAGCCTGGACTGGATGCAGGAGCTAAAGTTGCTGCAGAGCAGACGGTGTGAGTGTTGGTGGAATAACGTAGTCCCTTCTGCTGCCATGTTTTTAGACACAAACTGGGGAGTATGCAACAAAAGTAAAATCTGATTTGTGGCCTGGAACACAATGAAAGCTCAGCTGTTTTGCTAGAATGAAAGAAGGTTAAAGAATTATTTTATCAGTATCTATAAATAAAACCCATCAGGCAGATCCCTTATGCTGGAGTGCTCTTCAGTGTGAGAGACAGACATCATTAGATTCATTGATGGATGGAAGCCAAAGTTATATTAAAGAAAGAGAAAGGGGGAAGGCAACTCTAAAAAAAGCCCATATTTTAATAACTTGATTGCTGTGTCATAGTGAGGGGACTGGAGCCTCCATTTGGTTTAAAAACCAGATTAGATGGTGTATGAAAATCAATATTACAATTCAGTGAGTTACTAGATATTTTTTTTTTTACAGGAATAATGGAATAAAGTTTTACCATTTATAATTATTCTTTTGGGTTGCAGTATAGTCATGTCTGTCATGTGTGCTGTTGTATCACTTAATAGTGAAACACTCGGTCAAGTGTCCTCGGGATTGGAGTTGAACATTGC
Organism: Zapornia atra; assembly: GCA_013400835.1. Lineage (NCBI taxonomy): Eukaryota > Metazoa > Chordata > Aves > Gruiformes > Rallidae > Zapornia > Zapornia atra. The sequence continues at coordinate 889,700 of VZTU01024708.1, read as the reverse complement.
ACTGAGCCATCTAATCCTTTGAATAATGCCTCCCCAGGCAGCTTTTGTTTGGAAGTGGTATGTAAGGAAACTGCCACACGGTGGCACCAAAGTAAAAAAAGAAGGTAAACATTTGACTTGCAAATTACTTTTTCCTCTCTGTTTAAAGAACAATAAACCAAATCAAAGCATGCTTCAATAATTAGGTGAAAGGTAGCCTCTGAATCAGTGATTTAGTTTAGAGCACCTTCCTTTCCAAGGATTTTGTGATTGAGAAGACTTTTCATTGTTTTAAATTGTTTCAAGATGCACAGCAAGGAGAATGTAGGAAGAGGGTCTGGGGTTTGTTTCTTGGCACATGTCCTTATGTAGAACGTTCCTCAAGCCTAAAAATACAGGACTTTTGGGTACCTGAGGAGATGACTGTATGGAATGGGAGCAGTCAGCCTGCAGAGTGGAAACAATGCCATGCAACTGTGAGATGTTACCTGCAAGAGCTTGAGTAGCTTACCTGTGTGGGATGGGGCCAAACTCAATAGCAGATTTGGCTGGTCCTGTGTGTTAAATTACTACTAAGAGCGACTCTATGTTGTGCATCTTTTTTTATGGAGATGCTAAGCTAAATTGTATATGTGAGCTCTGAAAAATGCTATTAATTTTCAATTCTAGAAGAGGAATTTGGAGAAGAGTAGGATTCCAGAGACAGAAGAAGAAACCTCATTGCAAAATGTATTGTCCTGTACAGTTTTTTAAACTTCATTAAACATGTGAATAAACTTTTTCTGTAGGTTAATGTTTGCCACACAGTCCCTAGTGTGGTAAGAATTCTTCTTGTCAAAAAGAAGTTGGAGAAAAGAAGACTTAGGGGGACCTAATTAGTGTTTATAAATATCTTAGGCAGGGGATGCAGGGGGAATTGGCCAGCCCCTTTTCAGTGTCTGTGGGGACAGGACTAGGGGCAGTGGCTGTAAACTGGAGCACAGGAAGTTCCACACCAACATGGGGAAGAACTTTTACACAGTGAGGGTGACAGAGCACTGGAATAGGCTGCCCAGGGGGGTGTGGAGCCTCCTTCTCTGCAGAGATTCCAGCCCCATCTGGATGCCTATCTGTGCAATATGAGCTGGGGAGCTGCTTTGGCAGGGGGGGTGGACCCCATGAGCTCTCAGTCTTTTCCAACCCCTGTGATTCTGTGACTCTGTAATATCTATGGAAGTTTACAACTTAGTTTTGTGCAGCCAGTCTCAGTAGCATAGTCAAGGCTTTAGAGGAGTGTACCTAGCTTGAGATACAGGCAGCATAAAGAGTTCTCCAGGGGATGAGTTGAATTCCTTGATGTCCTTGCTGGGAATGCTTTTCTTCTTTCTTGCTCCTGGCTGTGGGGAAAAATGAGGGAAGCTCTTTCACCGTTCCTCTTGAAGCTCCAAGTTTTTAAAGAGTCTGGCAGCTAGACTGTTAAAGCCTTTCCTTAACTTTCAGTACTGGATTTTCTTCACTAGTGTCAACTGTGCATCTGCAGAGGGCTGGCAGCCTGGGTGATGAGCCATTCCCCCCAGCTCAGCTCCCCTTGCTCTCTTTCAGGCTGCGAGCTTTGTCCAGCGGCGGGAGCGTGACATCCCCCCCCCTGTCTCCGGCTCTGCCCAAGTACAAGCTAGCAGACTATCGCTATGGGAGAGAAGAAATGCTGGCACTTTTTCTAAAGGATAATAAGGTGAGCAGGAAGAGGAAGAAGGACCTGATGTGCTTATTCCTAATGACAGTCTTGTGAGTGGCAATAGTAACTTGTGTTTTGTGATTGTGGACAAAGAAAGTGTGTGTCCTTGGGCAAATAACTAATAAAGCTTGTGGTGAGTGGTGGGTGTTGCACTCATTTGATGCTGCTCTCTTACAGCCTTCAGCATGTTTGATTCTTTTTGCTACTTTAGGCACAACTTCCTGTACCCCTGAGAACAAAAACCCCTGATTGCCGTATCCAGTCAGGCTGCTGGCACTGAGGGTTAAAGTCTCCTTGCAGCTATGCAGATTTGCTTGCCTCAGTAGGATTTTTATTTTATAGAGTGTAAAATAGTTACTTGATTCAGCTTGTAAGCCAGGCAATAAATCATATTAACTGAGCCTCAGAAAAGGCAAGAGCTCCATGCTTAGCCCTGCTGAAGGCAGTTTACTCTAGCAGGTACCCAGCCCAGTGAGAACAGTCCTCAAGTTCACTTCTCTGAGGCTTGGGGTGTAATTCAGTCTCCCATGTGTAATGCAGAGGAGCAGCATAGAAAGCCAAGAACTTCCCCTGGTGTCATTTCAAACAAAGGTTCTCAGTGGTGCACCAGTCACATTTTGGAGAGCGTTTCAGGGGAGTGATTCACACGGTCTGCATTTGTAAACATCAGGTTTTTCTGTAGATGGAGACAGAGGTTGATGTATAGTTGCAGCTGGCTCAGTGACTTGGAGGTCTAAATCCCTCTGAGAGCCTTCCCCTGGAGCCAGGGACTGCCAGAACCTGGTCAAGCCATGCCTTTAGCTCTGCCTGTAGAGGTACACACATTACCCCAGTGTTCTTACCCTGCCATGACACATACACGTGGTGCTGGGAGCCCTGCATGGCACATGCACAGATCCAAGGGCATTGAATGTCAGAGCTGCTTCTGAAGCAAAGTGTGTGATGGCTTAAAGCTGTGCTTAACATGCAGAGTGACCCTGCTCTGAGAAGGTAGGATTTCAATCTTGATGCCATGCTTGAATGAATGAACCTGTCAAGAGGTCGCTGGTTGTTTGCAATTAGTGTGTGTTGTATCAGATGATGCAGAGACCTCTGCACTTGTGACTGGTTCAGGAGAACCTGTTAATAACACTGTTACAGGAAGCTCTCCAGTGCTTATGGATGGTCCAAAAGAGGATTTGCACCCCAGTTTGCCAGAAGGGCATTATGGTTGAAGTATGTCTTGCACATGTTACCATGGCATCAAGTAATTCTAGTTATTGAGACTGAAGGGATTCTTGACAGTGTTTCCAGTTAGCTACTAGATGCAGTGCTTTAAAGCTGTATCTTGTACCATGCTCCCTTTTCACTGTCATCTTCAGTCTTTGCTGCCTGAAGATTAGGCAGAGTTGTATCTCTGTTTCCCTGCTTTTAGTGAGAGAATCTGTAAGACTGCTGTTATTGTATACCCAGATGGAAAAAAACCCAAACCCTGAGTTGCTTTGCTTCTCTTAAAATTGGGAGAAGCATCTAATATTGTGAACTAGGTGTTTTTGGAACAGTTCTCTGTTGGCATAATTAGGACTCACTTGGCTGTAACTGGAGCTTCTTGTCCAAATATTGAAGGTCACATCTGCTGATGGAGCTTCCATCTGATGTTGCACTGATTAAAAAGAAGTGTTAGAATTCAGCTTCATTTACACCATTAGTGTTCTCTACTGAATAAACCCATACCTTTCATTTAGCTGCACCCTTTTTGTTTTACTCTCCTTGTTGCTTCTGAACTGGAAATGCTGACTTGAATCAAACAGCTTCTGTGCTATATATGGTAGCTCTATTTAGATGTAAATAAAAACCTTGCTATGAAAAGGCATTGAAGTTAAAGCAAAACTTTATAATTCATTAGATGAAGTTTCCTGTGGTTCAGATTTGAACTGCAGTGGTGTGGAAGTTGGAATGCTGATGTGTGTGATAGGACTTTTCATATTGCAGTTGGGGATGGTGGATGCTTGGAATGTTTTGTCTGTAAAAATGCTGTTTTTTCCTGGGGGCTGTAAACCTGCAGTGGGATTACACCCACCCACACCAGTGTTACTGAAAGTACTGGTATGCTGGGTAGATGGGGGCAGAGTTGGCAGGGTCAACACTTTTTTTGTAAGTCAAAGTATGTGGCATCATCCCTGGAATGGCAATACTTGAGTATGTTTGTGTGCCATCTTCCTTTCATACAGATACCTTCAGACCTTCTGGATAAGGAGTTTCTGCCTATTTTACAAGAGGAGCCCCTGCCACCACTGGCACTTGTACCTTTTACAGAAGAAGAACAGGTTTGTATCCTTGTTTTTGCCTTTAGATTGTCATTAGTGTAAAGGCAAAATAACCAGTCTGCCTCCATCAAAAACCCATAACATTTGAGGTTGGTAGATTTCAGGGATAGAAACCATGACAACTTGCTGTGTTAGCACACAGGTTATACATTCACACTCAATTATTATCTTAAATTTGAACAAATATTTGTCATACCAGGCCCTGTTGAGACATCAGCTTGTTAAATCCAGGGTCATCATCTGGGAATTAGTATCAGTTTTTAAAGCACACAGCATTTTCAGGTTGGTGAAATATTTTGTACAGTTTTTGGACCATCTTCTCTGTTCCCCAAGCTCTGTACCCTTGGCCTTGTGGTCTTGGGAGAAGTGCTGAAGTTTTGACTGCTGACATTTCCTAGGGAGGTGCAGTTCTTTAACTACTTGGGATATAAGCAGCTGCTGGATGATTTCCTTGTGTGGTCTTCATAGATACATAATAAATGGGTGAACAAGGTAAGAGTGAGAGCAGGTAGTCCACAAAGATTCCATTTCAAGGGTGACTCATCTGAGTAGTTTGAAAGCCCATACTTAAAATTTAATTCCTGGCAGAGGGAACTGTCCACCCCTCCTTGGGAAAGATGCCTCTGACTTGACTCTGAATCAATGGCTGTGGATGACCCCAAGCTGAGTGGTGTGGTCA
>VZTU01024708.1:782761-869351 GCA_013400835.1 Zapornia atra | reverse complement strand
AGGAAGGAAGGGTTAGATGAGATCTTAGGGGGAAGTTTTTTCCAGAGAGAGTGGTGAGGGGCTGGAACAGGCTGCCCAGAGAGGGGGTGGGTGCCCCATCCCTGGGGGTGTTCAAGGCCAGGTTGGCTGGGGCCCTGGGCAAGCTTGTGTAGCTCCAGGCCTGAGGTTGGTGTCCCTGCCTGTGGCAGGGGGTTGGAGCTCTGTGATCCTTGGGGTCCCTTCCAACCCAGACCAGTCTGATTCTTATGAATTGACCTGCCCTTTAGGATTCAGGGCAGTGTGCTTTAGCAGGTGTGTGTATTGCTTTCTGTTACCCTGGGTAAACTCTGTAGTTTAGGATTTTAATCTCTTAACTTCAGCTGTGCTTCAGTTTTTCAGTGTTCTTTCATAGTGCCTTCAATTAGCCCCAGATTACATAATTTGCTGAGCTGCCAGCTTTTTCCCAGCCTTTGTTCTGGGTGATGACATTACAGAATTAATAAGAGATCAAAAATTCAACTCTTGTGGGCATCCATAATGGATGGCAATGCAAGAACCCCTCCATTAACTGTCATCAGATGAAAAAAAGTAAGAAACCTTCAGCAAAGAATTCCTTCTCAGAGATGATCAAATGCTGTTCTTCACATTTTCCTGATGGCTTTTTTCAGCCCTCCCAACAGTTTACAAGTTCCCATTTGACTGATTCCCAGCACAAACAGTATCTGGTCCTGGTTTCAGCACTCAGACTGAAGATGCACAGAGGACTTGCAGGTTCCTGGTTGCAGCCTGTTGCAGCTCTGACAGGCTTCATTGGGAACCCAAATCCCTTCTGGAAGGCTGAGGCCATTAGCAAAGCAAAGGAGCAAGCTGTTTTCTTGCTCATGGCTGGCTTTTAGAACTGCACAAAAGCTGCTTAATTCTCTGTGCAGGCTCTTGACTAATACCAGCTTAGTAGCTGAGGGGATTTCACTAGTTCCCAACAATTATCCACTGGTAGTAAATAATTGTAATGTAGATTGAACCAGACATTTGGTAAGTCACTTGTGGAACCTGATTGAGTTCTGTTAACTTGGATTTTTTGGGGTAGGTTAAAAAGATCTGACTATAAAAAGGGGTGTTCAAGTGACTTGGAAAAGGATGTTGGATTTCTGAGTTACTTTCCCTTACTCTGCCTGCCTTGTTTCTCTCCTCAACCTCACTACCAAGAAGTGCACCCAGAGAAGGTCCCTCACCAGCCTGCTCTTGCAGTGTTAGTCAAAGGGTAGAGAGCAGTTGTGTTGCCCATCAGCAGTGTTTCTAGGCTTGTATTCCAGTTGGGCCATGGCCTGTTTCCAGGACTCTTTATCAGATGGCCACAATTCACCAGTTCTCTGGAGCTGTAAAAGCAGTAGGGGTGTTGTGTGTACCCCTTCAGCTGTCCTGCAGTAACTTTGTTGTGTTTTGTCTAATTTGCCTTGGTGGTACTCTGCAGCTTTATATTTATATCCTCCCCCTCTGCTCTGCCCTGCTCGGGCCCCACCTGGAGTGTTGTGTCCAGGTCTGGGCTCCCTGATCAAACAGCCAGGGATCTCCTGGAGAGAGTCCAGAGGAGCTACAGAGATGATGAAGGGCCTGGAGCATCTCCCCTGTGAGGACAGGCTGAGTGAGCTGGGGCTGTTCAGCCTGGAGAGAAGAAGACTCAGGGGGGACCTTATTAATGGTTATCAATATCTTAAGCAGGGGATGCAGGGGGAATGGCCAGCCCCTTTTCAGTGTCTGTGGAGACAGGACAAGGGGCAATGGCTGTAAGTTGGAGCACAGGGAGTTCCACACCAACATGGGGAAGAACTTTTCCCCAGTGAGGGTGAGGGAGCCCTGGGACAGGCTGCCCAGGGGGTGTGGAGTCTCCTTCTCTGGAGAGATTCCAGCCCCGTCTGGACACCGACCTGTGTGCCCTGTCCTAGGGACCCTGCTTTGGCAGGGGGTTGGACCCCATGGGCTCTGGAGGCCCCTTCCAACCCCTGGGATTCTGTGACTCCAAACTAACATCTGAAGATGGCACTTCCTGTATGCACAGCATGTCTTTTCTCTACACTTGCTGCTGTGCTGCCTTTTAAACCAGATCTATACTCAGAAACAGGACAGCTGTTAAGCTGTGGTGTCATTCACACACCAAACTGCATCTCTCAAGCTCATTAGCTGTTACTTGGAACTGGAAATAACTTTTTGTAGCTTTGGCCCTGAGAGGTGGGGTTCCAGTTCTGTCCTGTTGGGTTTATGCAGCTGAGTTGTTAGAACAGGTGGGTTTGAGTCTGTACCATGTGATACACAAGAGAAACAATACCTCACACAAACACCACTATTTCCTCCTTAATTATTATGTCAGACTTGACACAGGGATCTGTTCTACTGCTCTTGTCCTGGTTCTTAATTTGTAGGACTCTCCTCAGTACCTTTTATTGGTAGAGAACATGGGAGTAACAACTGCAAGAAATCCTTCAAAATGCTTGGTACTGCTAGGAGGGTAGAGAAGGGATCTGTCTCTAGGCTGTGTGTGGGCCAGCAGCTGAGGACAGCAGGGATGAAGGCAATGTCACTGGCTCTCCAAGCTCCACAATATTCAGGAATGCTTTCTCAGAAAGTTAAATTTTAAAATACACTGTGTGAACATCTGTTCTGAACCCCCATCTGCCCGAGGCCTGCAGTGTAGGGAGGCAGCACCTGAGTGGTTTTGGAAGGAGAGCTGAATCACAACGTAACCATGGGCCTTAGGCCTCCTTCTCCTTCCCGGTGGGAAACACTGCTATGGGGGCTGCTTCCTGTTTCCTAAAACAAAGCAGCTTTTTGCTAACCTCTGTGGGGTTGTGAACAGCCTCAGTGAACAGTTCAGGACCTTGAGAAGAGTTCAGTGAAACAAGATCTGATCAGATGGCTTGAGACTGTTCTTCCTGCTGCCGACAGGGAGGTTAAAAGGAACCACCTTTGGGAGCCTGTTATACTGTTGTCAGTCAGAGTTGCTATGGATGGCCTCTTGGTTTCTTGGAAACAGGAAGTTACCTTTGAAAGGTAACTCTTTCTTACCTTTGAAACTCTCTCTTACCTTTGAAAGGTAACCTTTACTTTCCTGTGATACTTGTCCAGACACACAACAGGCACTGCTTTCCTTGGGAGCTTGGGATGATTATCCATCGTCCTGTTTATCCTTGAGCTGCTTAAATGAGGCACTTGAGAACAGTGTCTTAATTGCAGTAGGTTTCTGAGGCACTCAAATACAGAAGTCTCAGGTGTGGTTTGTTTAAATTTTTTTATTTTAAAATTGATTCAGGTGTCTGTAAATATTTGTGCTGTGTGTACAGGCAAATAGTGATCTTAAAGAATAAAATATAAATGGATGCAGTTCTACTTCTTGTGTATATAGCACATCCTTCTGGGTCAGATCTACTTGAGACAAGCAGGGCAAAGGTGAGAACATGTGGAATGTGTGGTCCTTTTTTAAAAAAGCCCATGGTTTCATTTAGAATAGTCTGTTTTCCACAGCTGAATCATTTATTCAGTGTTTCCAAATATGAAAAACTCCCACTGCAGCATTTGTCATGTACAGCAAGATTTTTTTTTGGTAGTGTCTTCATAGGGCTGTTGTGAAATGAGCTGTTCTCTTACTTGGCAGAAGGAAGGACTGCAGTTAGTATTTACAGGTTGGCTTAATAAGCACAGCAGGAGTGCTTTCACTGCCATGGGAGACTGGCAGTACTCTGTAGGAGGGAATTCAGCCAGCTGAAAACTGATAGAGCTCTGTATCCCCAAAGAGGGAAGAGAACAGAACAGAGTAGCTTCTCCCAGAAGTAGTAACACCTTTGCTGAACAACCCCAGATTTGACTGAGGTTTTTTGTGGTGGTGTCCATGTTGTCCCAAGCTGGTTAATCACAGCTCTGCTCAGCCTTGGGAATTTGGAAGGTCTCTCTTTCAGGGTGGGTGCAGCTTTAGTCATAGCCTGGTGAATTCAGCAGGTAGCTCTTTTGATTTCCAAGAGTTAGGACTGGGATTCCTGTACCTGACTTCATCCTGGGTGGTTCATCCAGCCTCTCCTCAGCTTCCAGAACACCGGCTGCCTGTGCTGGCCGTGTCCTGTTGTAATGAAAAGGATAGGAGAACAAGAGAGAGATCGCTAGAAGGTGGCGGGACAGGCGAGGGAGGAAGGTTGTACGTGGAACCTGACAGTTTGGTGGCAGAAGAGTTCAAACAGAAGCACAGAGCTCAGAGCCTGCCGCCTCTACTCCGCGGGGCCGGTCTCGCAGAGCTGGAAGGTGTCGGCGTGCTGCCCGTTGCTGCGGATCTCCTTGGCAGTCCTGTTGGGGCTGCTGGCGTCGGCCGCCGCCGGGAGCTCGGGCACGGCCTTGTCGAAGTTCTCCATCTTGATCTGGTACTCGCCTTTGGCGTTGCGGGCCAGCGCCGGCGCGAAGCGGTGCCACAGCAGGATCTCGGAGGGCAGGTAGGACGTTCTCCTCTGACACGTCTCTCCCGTGCCCTCCTGCACAGCGGACAGGAAGATGACCAGCTCGAAGTGGTGAGCCGTCTCCCTTTGGAGGAGAGCAGCCAGGGGGCTGGAGGGGCCGATGGAGTGGTAGTAGGTCAGGGGGAAGATGAAAAAAGGACACTCGTCCGAAGTGACGCTGTCGAGGTGGAAGTCGACGCTGGTTTGGTGCAGCTGCCCGTTCTCCTGCTCTCGGTAGAGCAGAGCAGAGACCTGGACGCTGGTGAGCGGGCTGGAGCGCGTGTTGGCCACCTGGAAGGTGAGGTGGGGCTTCCCCTCGCTCTGCGTCACCACCGCGCAGCGCGTGAAGCGGATGGACAGCGCCCGGTTCTTCGGCCGCGCGATCTTGGCCACGAAAGCACCTGCACCACAGAAAGGAACAAGCTGAGTCCCAGCCCTCTGCTGGCTCGGATCCCCGGGCCTTCTGATCTGGAGTGGGCCAAAGGAGCAGAAGCAGGCTGGGGGGGGCATGCTCTTTCAGCTCTTCTGGTCTGAAAACTGCCGGGCTGGCATCACACCGACCTACTTTGGTTTAAAGAAAAACACAGCCTTCCAAATGCTGCCTTTCCTGTGCTCCCTGAACCTGTGCAGTGTGGACTGCAGCTCTGGGAAGACCTGTTGCTAGCTTGCCCCCTGTGTATTTTCCAACCTGAAAAATGACTTTGAGTAACTTAAAATACTTCAAAAGAGCTGTGACATTGTAAAAATTGTCATTACATTGGGCACTAAGTAGCACTTAACAGATAAGTCAAATACTTCAGGTAGACAAAGGGGAACCTTAAAATAAAACCAGGTTTGCTATATAAATATTGTAATCCCATGGCAAAAACTTGGAGGGATAATGGTAGAAGGAATAACAGATTGAGACTGGTAGGTGTGGGTCTGCCACAGGTGTCATCCAGTGAAGAGTGGAACTCAAGTTTCCAATCTCCACACCACCTCCTTTATGCCTTTTGTTGACAAAAGGTGTTGAGCTTCTACCCAGCTGAAATGGCATCGTCCTTGTAGTGACAGATTTAATTGTCCTTTCAGGTATCAGTATGACCACTGATAACTTCTAGCTCTGTTTCTTAAATCTGATTGCTACACACCAATTGTAGTTAACAATGAAACAGGGAGGGTTACCTGTGATGAAGGCTTCCAGCATGAGCCCCAGGACCATCTGTACAGCCAGCAGTGCGATGGCACTGGGACAGTCCCCGCTGGGGAACATGGTGCCGTAACCGATGGTGAGCTGTGTCTCCAGCGAGAAGGAGAAAGCAGCTGTGAAACTGGTGATGTACTTGACACATATAGTGTGGTTGTCAGGTGGAGCATCGTGGTCCAGCTCCAGGTCCCCGTTCATCTCAGCCAGCAAATACCAAAGCACTGCAAAGACCAGCCAGTGGATGACAAAGGAAGCGGAGAAGACCAGCATCATCCACCTCCAGCGCATCTCCATCAGTATTCCCCATGCGTCTCGGAGGTATGCCAGGCCTTTGCCTTGCGCCCCATCCAGCTGGAACGTGCTGTGTCCATCTTTGGTCACCATCCTCAGGTATCTTTGGGTCAGGAGGGGTGCACTGGATTTGGTGTTATTGCTCTCTAGCATATCTGTTGTCATCTTCTAGAAAAGAGGAGGAAAAAAGAGGGGGGGGGGGGGGAAATGGGCTGCAGCACAGCAGACTTGTATTTTCCCTAACGTTCACAGTTCTTGACACATCAGCAGGGGTTGAAATACTGCAGCCAACAAAGGAGGGCTTATACATTGCAATCCAGAGAAGATTAAGGCAGGAGCCTGGAGAGGAATTTACCACTGTTTGTGGGAATGCTTGGCTAGAAAAGATTAAGTTTAAAAATCTGAGTGCTTCTCAAACTTTCCTTGCTTTAGTTGTTTAAATAGAACTCTCATACTTTACCTGCCTAAATTTACATTTGAGTCATGTGCTTTAATTCTTTAGGGCTGAGTGGGATGGGATGTTAGGCACAGGGTGTCTGAAGAGAAACTGAATTTTGTCTGAGTTTATGACTTCCTTTTAGCAGAGTAGAATAGTTCACTGATAGCATTATGAATGTTATTAACCATAGTACTATGGAATTAGCATTTATTATGTTGCTTCTTTAACAGCTTTATGCACTTTAAGGGAATGCTGTAGTTTTCCTAGTAGCCCTTCCAGGCTTTCCTAGCTCAGGAAATCACTGCTGTCTGCAGCCACCATGCCCAGTTAAGCAGAATTACAGTATTGAGGCCAGAGCTGCTTCTGGGAGGCTGAGGCTGTTTATGTAAGACTCAGGTAAAAAGAGGGCAGGGGAGCAATGCTGAAAACATGAAGATACATTGTGACATCATTTGAAGTCTCCTCTGCCTAAGCAGTGTATTTTAGTGTATTTTTTCAGTGACCAAGTAAGAAAATAGGACAGCTTGTGGCTGGGGTTAGGAGCTGAAGGTGGGATTGCAAATGCAGGAAGCAAAACAGCTGCTTGTAGGTGTGATGCTGTGTTAGGTTCCTCTGTTCACTTTTAAACCTCAAAACTTGCCAAACCTTCAGAGATGCTTTTGAAAAGGCACTAGCCACTCAAATCCATACATTTAATAAATACTGGGTGTTTAAATTCACCTGGGTGGATTCAAATTAAATACAGGTTCATGTGAAATAGACTTCATAATGTGTACAACCTTTTGGAGAGGATTTAAACAGAAGATTTGAACACATCTAGATGCTGCAAATCCTAGTTGTATGTGGTGTATTGGGTCAGGTTTATTAGTTTCCTATCAGTGTTGACCTTTCTCTGAATTACAACTGTTTCAGTGTGTAATACAAGCATTACAAACAGGCTACAGGAACTGGATTGCCCCAAAGAATGCCATCTGAGCTCTACCTTGAAGTGCATTAGATCTAAGTGTCCTGAGCTTCAGAATGCATTTATGAAAGGTAAAACTCTGATCCTGTAAACCAGCAGTTTCAGGACTGGCTTCATTGTGGTACCAAATTTTATGGCAATGACAGAACATTCTCTTGTGCTTAATCCATGCTGAAGTGTGAGGCTCAACATCACAGCACATGTTTGGATAAACTTTCCCTTTTCTTCCTTCTGTAGGTTCCCCAAACCACCCAGCTCAGTCAAAGGAGGTAGAGTAGATGATGACCTGAGTGGAATTTGGTGGGTTTTCCCTTGGTTTTATTTTCCAATTCACATCTCCTAGAAGGCTTGTTTGCAGCCATTCCCTGAGCTGGAGAATACAGTGGGCTTACTGAGATCCTCCTGGTCAGTAGTACCAGCGACTTCTTGGAGAGGATGCTGATCATAGTGACCCCCCTGCCTTCATCTGAGCTGGTCTCTGCTGTACCACTCTCTAAATGCCAGTTTTCAGCCTTGCTGCAGAGTTACAGAACTTACAGTAACCTGGATACAATTCTAAATGCTTCAGGAACCAGCTGACTAGGGACTTATCTGTAAAGCAGAGTCCTTGTGCTAAGGTTGGAAAGGGCTTCTTGGGATGCCTTGAGGGAGCTTGAAAAGGAGTGTCTCCAAACAGGAAGGGTGATGGGGACAGAATGGGCTGTGGACAAATACTTTGGGTTTATCATCTTAGAGTAAACCATATTCCCAAGCATGCCTTTGAGGAGAGGAGAACACCTACAGAACAAAGTGCCTCTGGGTGTAAACCATGGGGAAAACCCCAAACCAACAACAAAATACAACCCCCAGACCAGCATGGTTGTAAGTTCTTATGGTACTTTGAGGGCAGCACCTGCTTCAGAACCTCCAAGTCATTTGGGTGTTTGAAACCAAACGTGTGCTGTGAGAGTGCATCTGGTAGTGACTGACTGGTGGTGGAAGCCCTTCCCATGGTGTTACATACATGGAGAGAAGGAAAAGCATGCTTGATGTACACTGCTCTTGGCTGTGCCTGAGTTCTTCCACGTGGCAATGGCAAGGTGGTGTGCTTGGGCACCACAGACCTTACTCTGAGCAAAATGCTCACTGTGGGGTCTTGGTGGTTCCAGAGCTTGTGAGGATGCTGAGCAATCACTCCATGTTGGTGTAAAGCTCTGAAAAAGGTAGTCAGTGTTGACTGTCAGATTGGTTGGAATCTCTTCTATGGGGAAGGATCTGTTACTGAGAAGTTTATAATGTAACTGGAGATGAAGAACCTCCACTAGCCCCCAGCAGCATCTTTCAAAACAGTCCTGTGCCTCAGCTCCTTGAGACTCCCAGCAGGGGGATGTGTTGAGATTAACCAGGTTGATGCTGTGATCTTAGTTGCTGCAGACCTGATGTTCCTCCTCTAGGACTGTTTAAAATCCTAGGTATCTAATTTGATGGCAGTGCTGACATTGGCAGTGTGTAAGCTTGAGTTCCCAATGTGTTTCTGGGTTTGTTTGGCTTTTTTTAAAGCTATTGAAGGCTTTGAGCTGTTAAGTCTCGACTTCTTGGGGTAGGAAAGATGGGTGAGAAACTGCAAATAGGCTCTGAGAGCAGTGTAGCTGGCTTACAATGAGCTGTGGAAGAACTGCCCTGCGAGGAGGAGTTTACTCAGGCTGGAGGATCAGCCCTGCCTGCTCTCAACAGCAGAGGCAATTTAAGAGTAGATGTGACTTTGGATTTTAAAGGAATTGCTGCTTTCTGTCTGCTCCTTCCCTTACCCACTGCAATAAAAAATGCAGATGCCACCTTGCCTTGGGGTGATAAGCTAATGAAAGTGCAAAGTCCAGCTTGGACCAGCCCATCTGGTCCCCTGCCCAGCATGGTCCCTGATGTCCCTGTGTTAACCCCAGTTCCAAACAACACGTGTTTGGGGCAAGACATTCAACTTGGACTTGACAAGAAGTTGTCTGTGTGTTGGTTGAAGCCTTGTCTCACTGCTGAATGCCAACTGTGCTTCTAATGCAGGTTTGTCTAATGTCATCTCTTCTTCACTCTGGTGTTGTGCTTCCTGGTTCCTGCCTTGGGGAACTCTTGTAGCTTTGGGGTATCCTTCACCCTGCACCCCCAGCCTGTGACTGGAAAGACAGGAACTGTCAGAAATTACTTCTCTAAACCTCTTCTGGCACAGTGACCAGCCTTCTATCACACATTCAGTGTGGCTAATCCTTCCTGGTTCCAGTTGGTTGAGAGTCATCCCCAGCTCCAGTGTGTGTGTTAGCTTTTGTAATCTCTCTGCCATCGTTGTCCCTCCTTCTGGCATCTTCCACATACCTTTCTACGACAAGCGGAGGTGAATGCTGCCTTTCTAAATGACAGGCAGAGTTTCCTTTTCCCTAGCAGCTGGACAGGTTCTAAGCTGCCCTGTCCTGCTGATGATTTATGGGCAATAAAACCTGGCCTAACCCTGAGATAGTGCTTGCATTTCTGAGATTCATGGGCCAGCACGCTGCTTTCCCACGATGGCCTGCCTTGTGTTGGAGCAGCCCTGGGGTACCTTGCTGCTCCTGCCACCCTGTTCAGTGCTCTGTGGGCACAGGACAAGGGGCAGTGACTGCAAGTTGGAGCACAGGGAGTTCCACACCAACCTGGGGAAGAACTTTTCCCCAGTGAGGGTGAGGGAGCCCTGGGACAGGCTGCCCAGGGGGTGTGGAGTCTCCTTCTCTGGAGAGATTCCAGCCCCGTCTGGACACCGACCTGTGTGCCCTGTGCTAGGGACCCTGCTTTGGCAGGGGGTTGGACCCCATGGGCTCTGGGGGTCCCTTCCAACCCCTATGCTTCCATGTTGCTTTGCTCTTGTCTAGCCTTCCCCTTGGCAGCAGCTCAGCTGTTAGGGCTCTGACAGGTCTGCAGGGGGATGCATTTGGAGCAGGATCTTGGTGTGTGGTGCCCTTCACCACCTCAGCTGAATGCATTTAGTGTGACAGTTCCAGCCTGTGTTCAGCTCAGTGCACTGATGCACCTGGGGTGTTTGAGGAGCCTGAGCAGCTGCACGTGGAGCTGCGTTCAGGGGAGGCTGTGCCCTGCTGCCCCACTCCTGCTCATGGCAAAGGCTGCTGTGCCTGACCCTGGGCGGGAGCGGAGGCTGTCTGCAGGGCGCAGCCGCACTCCCACCGCCCAGCAGCCCAGAGCCTGCTGCTTGCTGGGGGGACTGCCAAACCTCCTCACAGCTCTAGCACAACGTGGAGGCTTGTTAGAAGCCAGGAGGTGCTGGTGTGCCCCTGGGAATGTGTACATTGCCTCTCTCCTTCACCTAGGTCTGCATAGCCTTGCTGTAGTTGGAGAGTTGCAGATGAGCTTTGTGTGGCCATCGCTCAGCCGTGCTGCTGCCTCCACGCTTTGCACCAGGAACACCCTAAGCTGAGCATGCTCTTGAAAAGGCCCTTGTATGCTATAAAACATCTCAGTACTGTTATTTTTAGACTGAATGGCAATCCTGGAGGTGTTCTGCCATTTATAGGAGGATATGTAGGGGTTTTTTAGCATCAATGACATGACTGAACCATCTAACTTCCATTAAAGCATAGCCTTAGAAATATAGGCAGTCATTCAGTTAGCTTTCAACCAAAGCAATTATTCTTTTGCTACAGTTGTTTGAAGTGTTAACTGTCCCACTATGGCTGTCCTTGTAGCTCCTGCCTCATTTGGATGAGCAGAAGTGTGTGACAGAGCTGCTGCTTCTGAGCAGCCTGTGGAATGAAGGTCACTGTTCTCAGGGCTCGTTATGTACATCAGCGAGTTGTAAAGATGGGAACTTTCATTTGTTGAGCCCAAGTCCTGTTTTGCAAAGCCAGAGACACAAAGGTTGAGCACACAGGAGTTCAGACTTCTGACCTTCTGTGATGGCTTACAGCAGAAGGCATTTCCAAGACAAAAACCCAGCCTCCCTCAAATCCTGGTAAAAAGGGAGGGTATGTCTGGGGTGGTTGATAGTCCAGAAGGCTGCCTGTGTGCTGGGTCTTGGGGGGCATCTGTAACGTTCCAGTTTCTGTATCATTATTCTCACATAGCACAGCATGCTGATAATGCTGTGAGGGTCCATCTGAACCCTACTTCTTGATTACAAAGTGAGCCAGCTAGTCTGGCAGAAAAGCTTTAGCAAGGCTTGGCTTAAACGTTGTTCAGGACCTTAAAATACACTAGTACCTATTAAATCCTCACAGAGACACTGAAATGCAGAAGGAAGTATTGCTACTGGAGGAGGAAATTTAGAGTTCAGAGGGATTTGATTTGCTCTAAGGCTGTAGTGATAGAAGTCAGCTGCCATCCCTTGGGGTTTTCTGGTGAAATCTGTGGCTGTGATACTACCCTCCGATGGCTTGTCTGGAAGGACTGGGTTTTCTAGGACTCTGGAGTTCCCACTTTGTGGTTTCCTGGGCAGTTTTGTGTCCATAAACACAGAGAATGCATTGATTGAGAAGGATTGAAGGCATGAGAGACAATCACAGATGGTAAAAGCTTGGGGAGGTGAAGCTCACTGTGACTCTGTGGCAGATCTGAGGTTAGATGCCCAGTTAGGATGAATGCAGCAGGAAGGTGAGGGGGGTTTTCTCCCAACCCTCGGGCTGGGTTGTACCCAGCTACCTTGCAAATACTCCCTGTGTGCAGGGCATTGCAGAGTCTTTCCAGCACTGTTTATCTCTCCAACTTTCTGGAAAAACATGGTACAATGCCTTTGGTTTTGCTGTTAGGGCTGTGTTCATCTGAGAAAAGCATTTTCTACTCCTTGAAGGGCTAAATCAGAAACAGTTTCTGGTGATGCTCAATTTAGCAAGCTTTAGAAATAAACCCCTGTGCCCTGAAACCAACTTGGATTTCTTTGGTTAGAGAATGGTAGATCAATTTCTACTTATACAATAAGAAGAAGATAGGGTTTTGTACTTACCAGTCTTGGAAGGAAGGGTTTGTGTGCAGGAGAAGGGGAAGAGCTGGGCTCCAGGAGAGGGACTGGGCTGGTCTTGTGTATTGGTCCCAGCACTGGCAAGAAACTTCCCACAAGTGTTTGGTAGAGACTTTTTTTTTTAAAAAAAAGGAAAAAAAATATGTAAGAAATGGGTTTGTGTGTCTCATTCCTGTGTTTATAGTGCTGGGGGGGGCTGGCTTTTATCTGAAGCTGATTTGATTGGTCATTTGCCTGCAGGGGGGCTGGTTAGCTCTGATCATGTGGAAAAGAATGCTGGTTTGTTAGGAGGGTTTCTTTACCCAACACAAACCCTTAGCAGCCAAGGAGAAATCCTCAAACACTTCCTTGGAGAAGGGGTGCCTTCCCTCTCACCTCCTCAATCAAGATAATGTTTTAGGTTTGTATAATCTTGAAAGTTTTTACATGAAAAGTTGAAAAGGCCAAAATTCCCCTGGAAAAGCTGAAGGGGAAACGTTCCTGGCTGGCTGCTGGGGACCACAGCGCTGCTCTCTGGTGCTTTCTCCCTACCCCATGTCAACTGCTGCTTGTTCAGGTGAGAAGAGAAGCTCTTGTGCCTCAGTGGGGCTTGTCTGGTGCCCCTGTGTCCCCCTCCTCCCTGGGCCCTGCGTGCTGGTGGTCACGCCGAGGCGGGGCGCAGCTAACGGGACAGGCTGGAGGGTGTTAGAATCACATAGGATCCCGGACTGGGCTGGGTTGGAAGGGACCCCAAGGATCAGAGAGCTCCAACCCCCTGCCACAGGCAGGGACACCAACCTCCAGGCCTGGAGCTACACAAGGTTGCCCAGGGCCCCATCCAACCTGGCCTTGAACACTTCCAGGGACGGGGCATCCACTACTTCTCTGGGCAGCCTGTTCCAGCCCCTCACCACTCTCTCTGGAAAGAACTTCCCCCTCAGATCTAATCTAACCCTTCCCTTCTTTAGTTTTAATCCATCCCCCTTGTCCTGCCAGTCTCTGCCCTTTTCAAAAGTTGAATCCCCTCCTGCTTATAAGCTCCCTTCAGGGACTGGCAGGCTGCAATGAGGTCCCCCCACAGCCTTCTCTTCTCCAGGCTGACCCAGCCCAGCTCCCTCAGCCTCTCTTTGTAGGGCAGCTGCTCCAGCCCTCTGATCATCCTTGTGGTGTTGCTGAACTGTAGCTGGAAGCTGCTCAGGAGCTGTAGATCCGGCCTCTTCTCTTCCACCTCCACACTGCTCCTTTGTGAAACCCCAGAATTCAGCACAGGATTTCAGTACAGCCTCAGCATGAAACAATGCAGATCAGCTTGTTCCCTGTGTTACAGGAAACCACTTCCACTTCAGCTGCTCTCACTGCTTCAATAAGACCCATTGAGGGAAGATCCTGCTGCTGAAGGGGTGTGCAGAGTGGTCAGCCTGCTCCCCTCCTGCACAGAACTCTGAGGGCAGCTTGGTAAAGCAGCACTACTTCACACATTTCCCCCCCCCTTCCTCCATGAGCTGCTGATGTGAGGGCTTTGATGGAGCCTCAGATGTAAGAGGATCTGAGAAACAAAGGCTGTGGTTGTTTGCAGTAAAACTACTGAAGGCCTGCTGGGAAAATTATTACTGGAGACTTTCCTGCTTAGGAACAAAATCCTCCCTCAGGTTTACCTCTTTTTTTCCTTTAACCTTCCCCCCAACCCCAGATTGCAGAGCACTAATTCTCTGCTTCATTACTATGGAGCATTTTACTACATGTTCAGGCACAGCACCATCAGCTGGGCCAGGCCTGGGGTGACCTTCAGGGCCAGGGCAGACACGTGGGGTGAGGGACTCCCAGCTCCGCAGCGGGCCTGTGGGCCAGCGGGCCTGCCCGGCGCCCTGCCACGGCTCAGCTGCTCTGCACACAGCCCCTCCTGCTCCCAGGCAGGGTTTCTCTCTGGTTTTGCCCCTTTACAAGCAGGATTTCCTTCTTAGCTGTGTTTTGTGCTGTGTATAGTGTCTGCTCACAGGCTTTCTAATCTGACTTGGGGGTTCTGGTGGGTGAGGAACTGAACATGAGCCAGCAGTGGCTCTGGCAGCTCACAAGGCCAATGGGATCCTGGGCTCCATCAGCAGAGGGGTGGCAGCAGGGACAGGGAGGGGATTGTCCCTCTCTGCTCTGCCCTGTGAGGCCCCAGCTGGAGTCCTGTGTCCAGAGCTGGGCCCCCAATACAAGAGAGATGTGGGGCTGTTGGAGAGGGGTCAGAGGAGCCACGAGGATGCTCAGAGGGCTGGAGCAGCTGCCCTACAAAGAGAGGCTGAGGGAGCTGGGCTGGGTCAGCCTGGAGAAGAGAAGGCTGTGGGGGGACCTCATTGCAGCCTGCCAGTCCCTGAAGGGAGCTTATAAGCAGGAGGGGAATCAGCTTTTGAAAAGGGCAGAGACTGGCAGGACAAGGGGGATGGATTAAAACTAAAGGAAGGAAGGGTTAGATTAGATATTAGGGGGAAGTTCTTACAGAGAGAGTGGTGAGGGGCTGGAACAGGCTGCCCAGAGAAGTTGTGGATTCCCCGTCCCTGGCAGTGTTCAAGGCCAGGTTGGATGGGGCCCTGGACAACCTTGTGTAGCTCCAGGCCTGGAGGTTGGTGTCCCTGCCTGTGGCAGGGGGTTGGAGCTCTGTGATCCTTGGGGTCCCTTTCAACCCAGACCAGTCTATGATCTACCACAGTCCTACAGCAGATGAGATAGCTGCAGTATGTGATTTCCAGGTGTGTATGTCACAGAATTAACCTCTCTCATTAGTTCCTTGGAATTTACTGCTTCCCCCATACTCATGGCAGTGGATGAATGTTAATTTAGTGTAAAACCCCATGGAATGATAATAGTGTGGAATGTTTTTAAGCCTTGTTGAGATTGAGCTTTTACAGAGAGAAACATGAAGCCAGAAATGGGCATCAGGACTGACCTGTGCCACTGCCTTTGCTTAGGAGTGAGTCACCCTGCAGCATGTCAGGGGCTGCCCTGGGAAGGCAGTCCTCCTCCAGAACCATCATCTGAAAGCCATTTGTCCTGTTCTTCTGTGAAATGAGCTACAAAATCACACATAACAAGAGTTATGTGGATTCCTTTACCACCACTGGCTGAAGCAAGGGGTTTTCTTTGAGCCTGTTCCTGAGGAAGCATGTAGCATGCAGCAGAGGGAGCAAGTCAGAGCACTTCAGCTCCTCCCCTAGTTTTCCCCTCTTGAGAGGAAGCAGGTTTGCTGCCAGCCATCCCTTCCCTGTTTGGTGTCCAAACTGTGAGCATGGCATGGGAGACTGGCAGCCTGGAGAGCAGGAGGTGTGTGCTCCTCCCCTGGTGAGTCCTCTTCAGAGTGCTGCCATGGGGCTGCATCCCAGGGTCCTGCTCTGGTTCCTTGTGCTCAGGCTGCCCTGCACTCAGCACTGGGCAGCTGTAGGCTTTTTTGGCTGGATACCACTGGGCTCTATCTGAAGTTTTCTGTAAACACCAGTGCTGGCTTTGTGCCAGGCTTGAACAGAGGTGCCCTTTTACTGCTCCTTCTCTTCAGGAAGCCCAGTCAATTAGTCCAAGGCAAAGCCATAGATTGTGTTCTAGTTTTTTTGTCCTGCAAACACTGCCAAATACCGACTCCTGGGCTGCACTCAGTGTGCTCAAGGGTAGAACAGTTTGCAGAGGCACCATGCTAGGGCTTTGGGAGCTCTGTGTTGGGCAGCTGGGGGAGTAGCCTGGTATATGGCTTTGTCATAGGCCTCTGGCACTTGGGCAGCTGGAGTTTCCTGCTCCTTACCCTCTGGCTGGCCTGCATGTGTAAACAGGGAGTCCCTCAGCTGGTCCAGCTAATGTTTAAAATAATCCCATCCCAGATGTGTTCTGACACTCACCTCACTGCCTTTGGGGATTGCTTGCTGTGGTGTCTTCAGTGCATCCTGATAGGCTGCATTTCTCAGTGCATCAGAACAGTCCCCTGGGGTGTTGCCATGCTGAGAAAAGGTCTCAGACCCACAGGTGATGGAGCCTGACCCTTACAGCCAATTCTTGTTCCTTACACTGCTTAATGCTGTAGAACTGAAACTCAGAGGGGGCAGGATCCCACTTGTGCCTGGTGGTGGCAAGCAGCACGTGCTGGTTTGTCACCTCTGCAGTGTGTCTCAAAGCCCACAGCAGCACATGGGGATGCCATTTCCTGTGAGCTCCCAGTACAAAACCTGACTGGGGATTTCCTGTGAGCTCCCAGTACAAAACCTGACTTGGGGTAGTTTAGTTCTTGGGAGCAAAGCCAGCTGTCTGTCCTAAGGACTGAGAAGCCCCCAGTTGCCTTGGGTATGCCCATAGCCTGGAGGTATCTGCAGAGGGGCTAAGAACATATGTATGTTCAGTGGCAAAATACACTTCCCAGGGTTCTTCATCTGAATTCCTCTGGGTTTGGAACAGCAAAACAAAGCCTGTGGCCCAATGGTTTGCTGCTGTTAAAGAGCAGGCTCTGGCATCTTAACTTAATGGAGAGAAATAACACTTTATTCTTAATTGGAGGAATAACATATCTCATGGAAGGTGGCTGAATGAGTGTCAGGCAATAGCTGGGAAGTTTGATGGAGAGAATAGCCACATCTCTCAAAATACTCTTTTTCTAGTCTGAGAGTAGCAAACTGAGTACCATTGAATGTTGGTGGCTGCTTTGGTGAGGAGAAATGAGGCTCTGGTGCTGCAGGATTGAAAAGAAGCTTTTCTTTCTTGCAGCATTTCCAAATGAGTTCAGCAGGAGTGGGACATGTTTTCCTGCTCTGGCTCTTGGGGTCATCTGCTCTGTGGGACTGCAGCTCACTCTCTGGTTACTTGGAGCTGACTTGGCTGTGCAGGGCTGTCTCCTGCTCTTATGCTCACAGCTCCTCCAGGGAGCAGTGCTGAGAGGCTTCCCTGCACTGCCTGGGACACTCTTGCCTGATGTTCTTCAGAGGCCTAAAGTGAAGCAACCCCTCTGTATGCCCCAGGCTCACATTCTCTCTCTAGCTTGTTGCCTGCCTTCATTTTCCATGAAGTTTGGGAAGAGAGGATGTGGTTGAGCTTCATCTGCAGAGAGTTACCCATTCCAGAACAGGAAATCCACCAGCCTTGCACCTGCCAAATGAAGAGAGTTGAGTGTCTCCAGCAGTTGGTACCTGGAGCCAGTGTCAGCAGCCACTCCCCAAAGCCCTCTGGGTTGAACCTTCTGTTCTCAGAAGTGCAGCAGCAGCCTTGGGTGGGATGTCCCCTTCAGTGAAGGAGATGTGTGTGCCTGGGCTAATTGGGCTTCATAGCAGAGACTCCCTCTTGATGGCCATGGTGTTCTTGAACCAAGTGCTTCACCTCTTTCTGTAGCAGCACAAGAGGAAGGTGCTGCAGGGAACTTTGAGGGCCCCAAGTTGTCACTTAAGCAATCATCAGGCTGGAAGATCTCTTGCATCTTAAAATTGAGGTGCTTCCTGCCTCTCCTGTCTTCTCCATCAGTGAAGGGCCCTGCCATCCTGGAAGCTCTTGCAGGAAGGTGTTCTTCTGACACTTCATGTCAACCCAGAGCTTGGGGAATTGGAACCAGCTAGGACTTTGTACTCTGGTTTGGGTTCTACCCACACTGTCCCACTGCTGTCCCTCCCTAAAACCATACCTTGGGGCAAACTTTGAGCTGGAGAAGGGAAGTAACCTTTTCCCTCCAGTGTATTGAGGTGGTGCAGGAGGGATGCTGGGTGTTCTCCAGGATACATGGAGGGTGCAGAGCATTGCCTGGCTGCAGCGTTGCAGCATCTCTCTGTAGGAAGAGTTTGAGTTGTACATGGAGGCTTTTTTGGGTGCTCTGCTCCCTCATGTTCTCATTGACTGAAGCAGGTGTGTGATGTGAGCCAGGGGAATGTGATCTCCTCTCCTTCCTGAAGGAAATTCTTACACCTCAGAACACATCAGGTTGGAAGGGATCTTTAAACATCAGCTTAGTCCAGCCAGGAGGCTTGGTGCATGGTCCTGCTTCCTTTTGGTTTTCCTGTCTGGGCAAGCAGGCATTGTGTACATACAGTCTTCACCAAATATTATCTTAGGTTTGGGGATTTTATGACTCTCAAAAGGAAAGTTTAGGCATCCCTGTCTCTAGTACTTGGATACTTCTTTTTAATAGGTAATCACACAGTTTAAAGTTCACACTCCTCAATAGTATCAGTGAAGAAGTGGCATCATTGTGGTGTCTGTGAGAATTCTGGTGCCCCAGAGCTGAGCATATTCAAAGAAAGAGAAATTCCAGATGTCCTGGAGCTGGTGCTGCCAGTTGTTGCAGTGATGGTGCAGCCCTGTCTGGCTCAGTCAGCAGTGAAAGCAGCCTCTGTGTCCAGCCTGAGATACTGGGGTGGAATGGGAATGGGGATTCTTTTTTATCAAAATACTTATACCAAAGTACTTTATCAAAGTACTTATACTTGCACCTGGGGAGGAATAGCAGCCTGTATCAGTACAGGCTGGGGGGGAGCTGCTGGAGAAGAGCTCTGTGGAGAAGGACCTGGGGGTCCTGGTGGGTGACAGGTTGGCCATGAGCCAGCAGTGTGCCCTGGGGGCTGAGAGAGCCAATGGGATCCTGGGGGCATCAGGAGGAGTGTGGGCAGCAGGTCACAGGAGGGGATCCTCCCCCTCTGCTCTGCCCTGGTCAGGCCCCACCTGGAGTGTTGTGTCCAGTGCTGGGCTCCCTGGGATAGAAAAGCCAGGGATCTCCTGGAGAGAGTCCAGAGGAGCTACAGAGATGCTGAAGGGCCTGGAACATCTCCCCTGGGAGGACAGGCTGAGGGAGCTGGGGCTGTTCAGCCTGGAGAGAAGAAGACTCAGGGGGGACCTTTTGAATGGTTATCAATATCTTAAGCAGGGGATGCAGGGGGAATGGCCAGCCCCTTTTCAGTGTCTGTGGGGACAGGACAAGGGGCAATGGCTGTAAACTGGAGCACAGGGAGTTCCACACCAACATGGGGAAGAACTTTTCCCCAGTGAGGGTGAGGGAGCCCTGGGACAGGCTGCCCAGGGGGTGTGGAGTCTCCTCCTCTGGAGAGATTCCAGCCCCGTCTGGACACCGACCTGTGTGCCCTGTCCTAGGGACCCTGCTTTGGCAGGGGGGTGGACCCCATGGGCTCTGGAGGCCCCTTCCAACCCCTGCAGCTCTGTGATTCAGTGATCCTTTCCTGACAGTGTTGCTCTTCATGAAGTACTTGTGGATTTTACATGTTTTATTTTAAACATGATGTAGCTTAGGAACTACAAGACTATCTTATCACTTAAACTCCTGGGAGACCCATCGTGGAGCTCAAGCATGGTTGCTTCTAGCTCTGAATGCTGACTCTGGCCCTGCAGAAGGTGGATTCACAGGATGATGTTAACACTACTGTGCTTTTCTTGTCTAATCCTTAATCCTACTTTAAATTTTCAATCTTCCCCAAAACATCCCAAGATGCTGCACGTTGTGTCTGGCTGAACACACAGATCTCACTTTGACTCTAGGAGTAGGCAACATGTTGGCTTTCTAGAAAATGTGGGGAATGTTTCTGGCTGTATTGTATTCCCATTTTCCTGTAGTGTGAGGCAGCATGATACAGCAGCTTGGTCTCTCTCTGCATATTTTGGCTTCTTTCCTTTCATGCATCCTGTGGCTTCTTAAACTCTCATCTTTTCCTTCTTTGTCCTTCCTCTCATCATCCCTTGTATGCTTTGCTTCTGTTTTTCTCCTCAATCATAGGAGTGCATAGAAGGCATAGGAGGGAGCCCATAGAAGGCATAGGAGGGAGCCCATAGAAGGCATAGGAGGGAGCCCATAGAAGGCATAGGAGGGAGCCCATAGAAGGCATAGGAGGGAGCCCATAGAAGGCATAGGAGGGAGCCCATAGAAGGCATAGGAGGGAGCCCATAGAAGGCATAGGAGGGAGCCCATAGAAGGCATAGGAGGGAGCCCATAGAAGGCATAGGAGGGAGCCCATAGAAGGCATAGGAGGGAGCCCATAGAAGGCATAGGAGGGAGCCCATAGAAGGCATAGGAGGGAGCCCATAGAAGGCATAGGAGGGAGCCCATAGAAGGCATAGGAGGGAGCCCATAGAAGGCATAGGAGGGAGCCCATAGAAGGCATAGGAGGGAGCCCATAGAAGGCATAGGAGGGAGCCCATAGAAGGCATAGGAGGGAGCCCATAGAAGGCATAGGAGGGAGCCCATAGAAGGCATAGGAGGGAGCCCATAGAAGGCATAGGAGGGAGCCCATAGAAGGCATAGGAGGGAGCCCATAGAAGGCATAGGAGGGAGCCCATAGAAGGCATAGGAGGGAGCCCATAGACTGGTCTGGGTTGGAAGGGACCCCAAGGATCACAGAGCTCCAACCCCCCTGCCACAGGCAGGGCCACCAACCTCAGGCCTGGAGCTACACAAGGCTGCCCAGGGCCCCATCCAGCCTGGTCTTTCCATCCCAAGGTGCAGAGGGACATGGAGGGATTCCCTAAGCCTCCCTCCTAGGTTTCCTCCCAGAAACGGCACTCCTCTCCTGGGTTCCTGTCAGCACTTACCCCGGTGCCTTCGGGGAGCGGAGGGCTGCGGCCTGTGCCCGCGGGCCCCTGAGGGCAGGCTGTGTGTGGTTCCGTTGCAGTGCGAGGCAGCTTTGAGGAAGGCGGGCCGGCGGCGCCGGGCCGGAAGCACGAGTTCACCCGCTCCGAGAGTGAGAACTGGCGCATCTTCCGGGAGGAGCAGAACGGCGAGGAGGAGGATGGCGGCTGGCGCCTGGCCGGCTCCCGCAGGGACGGCGAGAGGTGGCGGCCCCACAGCCCAGGTGAGCGCCCGGCTGGAGGGGAGCGCGGGCCTGGGGGAGGCAGAGGGCTGGGGGGTGGCGCGGGCTTTGGGACACCAGGAGGGAAGGCCTGCAGGGTTCTGCCCACAGAGTCAGAACACCAGGTTGGATGGGAGCTCAGGGATCGCCTGCTCCAACCTCTCCTGGCAACGGCTCCATCCAGACTGGATGACCCAGCACCCCACCAGCTGATGCTGAAGGCGTCCAAAGGGCAGCCCAGCACTTCCCTGAGGGGGTTATGCCAGTGGCTGATTGTTCTCCTCTTGAAAGAACTCCTCTTGTGTCCAGGTGGAATGTCCTCAGGAGGAACTGGCACCTGTTGCCTTGTGTTATCCATGTGGTTCCTTGTAGAAAGAGTCTCTCTGTCTTCTTAGTGGCCACCCTTTCAAGTTCTGGGAAGTGGTGATGAGGTCTGTAAGCCTTTTGTTCTCAGGGCTGAGCAAACCCAATTCTCTCTGCCTTTCCTCATATGGCAGCCTTCCCAGTCCTCCAGTTTTCCTGGTGGCCTTGCTCTGGACCCCCTCCAGCCTGCCCACATCTCTTTTTTTTATATAGCAGGGCCTGAAACTGAACATGGAATTCCAGATGTGGCCTGGCCAGTGTTGAGCAGAGTGGGATACCCTAACATATTCTAAGGAACAGTGTTTTTCTGGTGTGTGTTTCTCTGTGCTGCATTCCAGGTGTGTCTGTGCCTGGTAAAATCAGGGGCTTGGGGGGTTTAACAGTCCTGTTCCCTGTGGCTGTGATGCTGAGGGAGAAGTTACCCACCTCAGGTGACACACCTAGACTGTGGAGTGATGGAGTGACACTGACACTAAGCCATTCAGGCTGTTGGCCTTTCTGTGGTGTTCCAGATATGTTTGTGATGCCAAGAGGCACCCCTGGGAAATCTCAGAATACGTTGCTCTTGCATCCTGTGGTTAGCTACAAGATGCCTTGTCTCAATAATTTAGGCATCTGCTGGGTGTCGTTTCCCCTTCCCTGGCTGGCAGAGTCTGTCTGGTTCACTTGCTTTCCACCAGGGCTTTGCTGGAGGTGCAGAGAAACACAGAGCAGAGCTTGGTGTTTGAGTAGGGTGGCTGAAACTCTCTGGCCTTCAGCTTGGAAAAGATCCTGCTAGCCAGTCCTGCCCATTGTGAGATCCTGGCTTGGGGTACCTGCTGGCTGCAGAAGGCTTCTGGGGAAATCAGGGGGAGACTGTGGCTCTCCTGTTGTTACTGTTACAGTCATCAGAGCCTGGCACATGGAGGGGGTTGTCCCCACCCCTGGGTGTGTTTAACAGCTGGGTAGATGAGGTGCTCAGGGATGTGGGTCAGCACAGGACAGGGATGGTTGCACTTGATCTTAAAGGGCTTTTCCAGCCTTGTGATTCTGTTCCATCTTTGTAAGGAAGCAAAGGAAGCTCAGCACATCTGTAGGGCTGATGTGGACAGCTTGTCTTCAGTGAAGACTCCTGCTTGCTCTCACAGTGGGGCTGTCACCCTTTCCAGGATCCTGAAGGAGTTTCAGCACTGGGATGGTTGTGGGCTGCTGTTGCACTACCTCTGTCCCTGGCCCTCTCCACAGCTGCATGTTTCTCTGCCCTCACACAACTGTCAGCTTGTACTAAATCTCAGCAGTGAGCCCAGGGCTGGATTTATTATCAGAGGGGTTCTATTTAGAGCAGGGCTGAGGGGCAAGTTTGGAAGAATGTCATTTTCTCTTCCCCAGTGTTTGGTGGTGATTGTTCATTAGACACTGCTGCTTTGTTACACAGCTCAGATGACATCAGGCCAGCTCTGACTGTACCTCATGATGATCATGATACTCAAGAGCAGAGTGTTTTACAAGCACAAGCCTGCATGCTTGAGCTTAAAAGGAAGCACAGGCCTCACAGTTCAGGAGTTCATTCATGGCTTGAACTGTTTTGGAAGCTGTTCTGAGGAGGCTTTTGGAAATTCATTTTGCTTCCATCATAGGAAATATTGTGCCTTATTTGAATTTCTGCTCTAGCAGACAGCTGGCTTAGCACTGACTGGTCAGTGAGACAGAGCAGGTGTAATACCCAGCCTGGTGTAGGAATGGTCACTCTGCAGAGGGGTAGCTGATCTTGAGACAGAGCTGACGACTGTATGGTGCTAGTCTCAGCTTTGCTCAGAGCCATATTGCAATGCTCCTAGCCACAGGACCATCAAAACCATTCTGACCACATTCTGGCTTTGAACAATGAGTTTAACTCAAATTGGCATGGCTTAAAGTGCTGCTTGGTGCTTCCTCTGCTGTTAGGTAACAGCACTGATCATGTGTCCTGCTAAAAATAGAGACATATCTTCAGAGAGCATGGTCATCCCTTGTTCAGCTGGACCTTCCTTTGGCTTGGCTCCACGTGCTTCCTGCTGGATTCTGTGCTGCTTGGTAGTTATGATGTTGTTTTCTTTCTGGGTGAGAACAGCTGAGAAGAACATCACATTTGTCAGGCTCCAGTTGATCATCTTCTGTTCTTGAGCAAGGCATAGTGCCATTCCCCCAGCCCCTTGTTTTGCCAGCCTATAACTCCTCTCACTCCTTCAGCTGTGTTTGCTGCAGGCTGGCTGACCTAAATCTGCTGGGATTGTGCTTTTTCAATAGGCACAAAGGAGCAGGAGGATGGACTGGAGCAGTCTTCTGCCCCTCCCTATAGTTCCCCAGGTTCTGTGGCCTGACTCACTGTAGCTGAGAGGCTCCAGCACGTGTCTGTGCTGTGTCTAAGCTTTTTCCTCTGCCATGGCTGTACCTTGGAAGCAGAGTGGGGTCTGCTGAGTATGGGTAAAGTGAAGAAGCAAATAGGTCAGACTTCTCCTTAAAATAGACCAGCCTAGTGCTTTTTTTTTCCCCTCCCCCTTCTCCTACTTCATTCAGAAGGATGTAAATGTGTCTGGTTTCACAGCCTGAAACCTGCCTGGGCTGCATTGCCAGGCTTTTCCCCTCAGAGCTACTTGTTCCACTACTGCCTGTGCACTAGGACTGGAAGCCTGGTGAGAAGACACCTTTCCTTGGCTTCTGCACTGGGAAAGTCAGTTTGCTGGTTGTTCTGGGCAAATGTGAGCATCTACTCATCTTACTGTATCTTACACTAAGAGCATCTACTGCTCTTACTGTAGATGCAAAATAGGATCTTTAGACTGGGCTGTCTGTAAGAATCTGGCCAGAACTTTAAATTCCTGGCTGCTTCAAAGTTCTCTTGCTTGGCTGCTTTGCACATTTTTTAGCTATCTTATTTAATCATGTTAGGTGGGAAGGGGCCTTCAGAGCCCATCTAGTCCCCCCCTGCAGTGAGCAGGGACATCTTCACTAGATCAGGTCACTCAGAGCCTCATCAAGCCTAACCTTGAATGTCTCTAGGGATGGGGCCTCCACCACCTCTCTGGGCAACCTGTGCCAGTGATCCACCACCCTCAGAGTGAAGAACATTTTCCTAATATCCTACCCAAATCTCCCCTTTTCCAGTTTAAAACCATCACCCCTCGTCCTATCACTCCATGCCCTCAGGAACAGCTCTGCCCAAGCTTTCCTATAGGCACCTTTCAGAGACTGGGAATCTCTTACCTTAAAAGTCCCTTGTTTTTGTTGCTCCAGTCCTTGCATCCATACAGCCATTGCCCTTGAAATGTGCAGACTAAGTCCATCTTACCAGACACACACAAACTTTTTTGGTCTTAAAACCAGTGAACATGATACATGGGTGGGTTTGTGTTTGGTGACCAGGTCATCCTTAAGGAATAGAAATCATCTCTTCTTGCCTAAAATTTCTCTCTGATGTGGTTTCTTGTCTTCACTTAAACAATTCCATTAAGGTCTTTTTCCTGAGCAGTACTTCAGAGAGGCCTTAGTCTGTAATCTCATACAAAGATTTTCTGGGTTCTGCTTTTTTTAAAACCCTTTCTAAATTCCTCTTGGTTGTCTCCATTTCCAGTGTCAGCTGCTGGGAAGCAAGCAGCCTTCTCTTGGGCATTGTGCTTCTTGAAAACCTTCATGCAACAAAAATACATTTGAGAACCTTGCTTTAAAAGTGAGCCAGATAAAACTGAGGTCCATACATACCCAGTGTGTGCCCCAGGAGCAGTGTGTGTAGCACTCCTTTGTTCTAGAGGTGGGCAGCCCTGTGTGCCAGGCCCGAGCTGCTCACTGGGCTCTCTCTTGGCTTTTATCAACTCCTCTTGGTACTCAGAAACAAGGGCACATGCCTGCTCTGCTTGTCTCCTGTTTTTGCCTGGCCACCCAAGTGTGGCCTGTGCAGGGAGGCTGTGTAGCTGCAGCCTTGCAGCCCCTGTGGGCAGCACAGTCGGGGTTCCTCATTTGAGCTTTGCAGCTCTGGACGCAGGGAAGCGCTCGGCACTCCCCACCCAGCCGCGGCTGCCGCGGGGCTGCGAGCTGTGCACGAGGAACCCGGGCTCCTCGCAGTGCCTGGGGTCAGCAGCACAGAATCACAGGGGTTGGAAGGGACCCCCCCTGCCAAAGCAGCTCCCCAGCTCATACTGCACAGACAGGCGTCCAGATGAGTCTTGAATCTCTCCAGAGAAGGAGACTCCACCACCTCCCTGGGCAGCCTGTCCCAGTGCTCTGTCACCCTCACTGGGAAGAAGTTCTTCCCCATGTTGGTGTGGAACTTCCTGTGCTCCAACTTGCAGCCATTGCCCCTTGTCCTGTCCCCACAGACACTGAAAAGGGGCTGGCCAATTCCCCCTGCATCCCATGCTTAAGATAATTATAAACACCAATTAGGTCCCCCCTTAGTCTTCTTTTCTCTAGACTGAACAGCCCCAGCTCACTCAGCCTTTCCTCACAGGGGAGATGCTCCAGGCCCTTCATCATCTCTGTAGCCTCCTCTGGACTCTCTCCAGGAGATCCCTGTCTTTTTTATACCAGGGAGCCCAGAACTGGACAAAGATGGCTTGTTTGTGGCTGTGTGGAAAGCTCCTAACAGCAAACTGCCCTCTTTTCTGCAAGAGGGAGCTGAAGAGGAGATGCTCAGCTGTTTGTGAGTCCTAGGCTGAGCACAGACAGATGTATTAACCTGTTTGATATGGCATTGCCAAGTTCAGGCTGTAGCTCTGTTTTTCCACACAGCAGGAAACCTGACACAGACATTGCTGGCTGTACTGAGATGTCTGTCTGTGGTTTCAATCAGACATGCAGCCTGGTTGTCAGCAACCTCTCACACCTTGAGAAAAGTCCTCTGATTCCCAATGAAGTCCTGATATTGATGTGTTGCTATTTCTCATGAGGAAAGGGGGGGGATG
This sequence comes from Zapornia atra, assembly GCA_013400835.1. Taxonomy (NCBI): domain Eukaryota; kingdom Metazoa; phylum Chordata; class Aves; order Gruiformes; family Rallidae; genus Zapornia; species Zapornia atra. Next base: position 843,007 of record VZTU01024708.1, on the reverse strand, counting down.
ATGGCTCATAAATTGGATCAGCATCTGGTGTTGCTTAGTCTCATGTTAGTGCTCCAGCATGTTTTAGATTACATAACCCAGCTTGCTTAGCCTTACGTGGTTGTTAATGCTGACAGTGTCCCGTACAAGGTGGGGATGTACAGTGACACTATCTCAAGTCTCTTGCTTAGAGGCAAGAGGCTCCTTTCCTCTCCTGTGTCACAGAATCACAGAATCACAGGGGTTGGAAGGGACCTCGGGAGATCATCGGGTCCAACCCCCCTGCCAAAGCAGCTCCCCAGCTCCTATTACATAGATAGGCATCCAGATGAGACTTGAATATCTCCAGAGAAGGAGACTCCACCACCTCCTTGGGCAGCCTATTCCAGTGCTCTGTCACCCTCACTGGGGAAAAGTTCTTCCCCATGTTGGTGTGGAACTTCCTGTGCTCCAGTTTACAGCCATTGCCCCTTGTCCTGTCCCCACAGACACTGAAAAGGGGCTGGCCATTCCCATGTCTAAGATATTTATAAACACTAATTAGGTCCCCCCGAAGTCGTCTTCTCTCCAGGCTGAACAGCCCCAGCTCACTCAGCCTGTCCTCATAGGGGAGATGTTCCAGACCCTTAACCAACTTTGTAGCCCTTCTCTGGACTCTCTCCAGGAGATCCCTGGCTGTTTGATCCCAGGGAGCCCAGAACTGGACACAGTACTCCAGGTGGGGCCTGACCAAGGCAGAGTAGAGGGGGAGGATCACTTCCTTTCACCTGCTGGCCACACTCCTCCTGATGCCTGTTCTCAGGGGGGATCCCACCCCGTAGGGGCCTTCTCAATTTCTGTCCCTGCTTGTCATCTCCTTACCCACCCCCTGCCCGCTCCGAGCGAGCGCCCTGCCGGCCGGGCTGTGTGGTGAAGCTGCTTTCCCCTGCCTCAGACGGGCCTCGTTCCGCAGGCTGGCGGGAGCACATGGAGCGGCGGCGGCGGTTCGAGTTCGACTTCCGGGAGCGAGAGGACGAGCGGGGCTACCGGCGGGTGCGCTGCGGCAGCGGCAGCATGGACGACGACAGGGACAGTCTCCCTGAGTGGTGCTTAGAAGATGCAGAGGAAGAAATGGGAACGTTTGACTCTTCTGGAGCGTTTCTCTCTTTAAAGGTAACAAGCTCTCTTGCCCTCTTTGTTCCCTCTGAGCACCCTTCTGTTGGGTGGGCTCTGGGTGACCACGTTGGCTTTACAGAAGGTGCAGAAGGAGCCAATCCCTGAGGAACAGGAGATGGACTTCCGACCCGTGGAGGAAGGGGAAGAAAGATCTGACTCTGAAGGGAGCCACAACGAAGAAGCCAAAGAGCATGAAAAGACCACCAAGAAAGAGGGAGAGAAAACAGACAGAGTAGCAGCAGGTAAGGGGGGCTGCTCCTGCATGTGTTCTGTGCTGCAGCTTGGAGCTCTTGGTAATTCAGTTACGTAGAAGCGTGCCCTGTTACAGAAGCAGTGGAAGAAGCAGTGCAGACGTCTGCCCCGGCTGCCAGGTCAGACACCCCGCCGAAATCCCAGCCTCCGGACCCGCTGCAGGCGAGCCTCTTTGAAAGGAAGGAAGAGGCTGCACCAGAAAGAACAGAGAAACCAGAAGATAAAGAGAATCGAACAGAAAATACCCCCCCAGCCAAAATGTCCAACAGAGAAGGTAACAAACTCAGTAGAGGAACTCGGCCAATTTCCATTAATCCCTGTGATTAGTCTTGGGCTCTGGATTGTGGCTGTGAAACGCTGGAACTCCCCAATGGGCCTGCAAGTACCAGATCTTTTGGCTGTGCCATCTCAGAGGCTTGCAGTGCACTGGTGCTTCACGTTGTAACACAGTCAGAGATGTGAGGTGGTTGTGGATGGGCCTCACTGTGGTAGTGCTCAGTCTGGGCTTAACGTACACATGCTGAGCTGTGCTGAGGTCTGGTCTGTGCTGTTAGAACTCACCTTTTCCTTGAGGTTGGTTGGGTGCCTGTGCTGTAAACAGAACCAATGTGTGGTTGTATGTACAGGAAGATCTGAACAAACTCCTGGTTTGGAGCTCATTTTGAGGTGTTGAGTGTTTCCTACAGGAAGTTCTTAAAAGTCATTTTCATTTATGTTCAAGATAACTAATTATTTTTTTTTTCTTTAGATTTGGCTTCTGTTGCTCAACCTTTGCCACAGATTGCTGCAGATACAGCCTCTCCTGCTCATCTTTCTCCTCCTGTCTCCAATTCAAATCCCGCTCTGCGGCCGGTTCAGACCCCTGTCACAGCAGCTCCGGGCATGGGCAACATTCCTGCTGACCCAGACGATGAAGAGGGCCTCAAACACCTAGAGCAGGTAAAACCTCTCACATTCCTTTGGTGTTGACAATGGTGAGCCTGCAGGAATGTGGAATGCAAAAAATACTTGAAGCCCATAAAACCAGAAATGCAGCTGCAACTTGACCCTCCACAATGTATACTGAAAGCTGCTTTCCTTCTCTACAGTATTTTTTTTGAGACTAATTCAAGCCTGAGTAGTAGTTTTCTGCATAAGGGTACCATACCCAGTGTTACAGAGCTGGAGAGGCTGGTGCTTACCATGGCTGTCAAGCAGCTTTGCCATTTGCCTTGAGAAACCATAAACCAGTATGCCCAATATGTTAAAAATCCATAACCAAGTGCAGCCTGTGAAAGGTTAGTGACTGCTGCTACACAGAGTGTTTTTCATGCTGGTGCTCCCAGACCTGGTTTATTTTGCACCAGGACACCTTGAGGCAGTTTTTGTGGTGCCCAGCCTTCTTGGCAGGTTGTTTTAGAGCTTTACTTCAGTAGGTGAACAGTGTGTGTTCATGATTCTGCCAAGGGCTGAACTCAGGGTCTGTGGTGTGGTTACACAGGTCCATGAGTTGCCTGTATTTCCTGGTGTACTCCTGAGTACTGGGTAGTACGAGGTGGTTGTATTTGGCACACTCGTTTCCAAAGCTGTAATCACACAGCTCACTCTTGTGTTCCTTGCTGGTTTTGATGTCTCCTGCAGCAAGCAGAGAAAATGGTGGCATACCTGCAGGACAGTGCCCTGGATGATGAAAGACTAGCAGCCAAAATCCAAGAGCACAGAGCAAAGGGTTCCTCGATGCCACTGTTCCATGAAGCCATGCAGAAGTGGTACTACAAAGATCCACAAGGAGAAATTCAGGGTAGGTCTGTGCCCTTTACACTTCCTCTTTTGTTTCACAGAACTGTAAAGAGTTCTTCACAAATGACCAACAACAGATACTAGTGTTTGTTTATACAGAAGCAGCTCGTTTACCACTCTAGAACTAGGTTTCCATGACAGATCTGCTGCTCGTCACTGCCCCCATCAGCTCAGCACCTCTCATGTCCACAGTTACACCCAGTGACCAAGGCTTGCCATCACTGCCTGCTTCTGCAAGTTGGGGTCAGACTAAAGCCCGGGTTTCATCCAGTAGATATTCAGGTTCCAGGTAACAGTGGAAACAAAACAGCAACGTGCCCAGTCAGGAGCTTGTTGAGGATTCAGTGAGAACCACTGAAATCCTTGCAGCTGGCAGACACTGAGTACTGAGGGAAGGGTGATTTGTTTGGAATCTAAAGCAAAGGGGCAAAGTTTTCACAAGCCAGTGCATGTGCCTAACCTCACTTCAGGTTGCAGTGTCAGCTAGTGTGTTATTAGTTCATATAACTCCTTTCCAGGCCTGCAGCTTTCACTTAAAATTTGGTTTGGTTTGTTTCTGGTGGAGGTTGGAACAGGGATTTCGTGTAGATCCTTGCACTTGGCTTTCAGAAAGTACTTTTCTGGAGGGCTCTGGGCTGTGTTTCAGCATCTGCCTTCCAGAAATGCAATTAAGCAGTTAATTTCCTTGCTGTATTGCACTAAGTAGCAGTTGCTGGCACTGTTTAGTGTGAATGACTTCCTCAGCTATGAGCTCTAGATGGGATTTTTGGGGGTGTAATTGTGATATCTGTGCCAGTCTCTTGTCTGCAGGTATTACACATCTCAAGAGTTTTCTCCTCACCCCTTTGAAAGATGTGAACCAAAAGGTGTTGCTCACTGTGCCTTAAACCTCCTGTTAGTTGCTGCTGAGTTTATTACTCAGTGATGATCTAACAGTTCTTTATTGCACTAAGTACTTCCTTGAACATGACCTCCAGCAAGAAATGTTCCCACAGAGGTTTTCTTGGGTTGCCTCTTGTGGTTTCATATTCTCCAGGAGGAATTGCTTTCTAAAGATCTAATACTAACAGAGAAAGCAAGAATTACTCTGTTCTCACTTCCCTCCTCTTTTTATACTGGTGTTGTATGTGTCTGGAGATGTAGAATTAGTCCAGGTGTCCTCATTGAAAGTCTTTCTCAGGGGAAAGAGGAAGAGAAGAACTGTAGCTTTTTGAGCAAGGAAACAAACTGGTTTCCTTATCTCAACTGTAGTTGTCCCCTCAGAAATGGGTCTGCTCATCCACTCAGTTCAGGCAGCAGAACTTCTGTAGAACATATGAATCCCTCTGATTTGAAGGCAGGAGGTGAAACGAGACAGATGAGCAGTTGTGGGGCAGGTGAGGAAGGGAGTGCTCCTGCCTTCAGCACCGGCAGCTAGCGCGTACCGCCGGGGGCTGCACGGGGAGCTGTGCCTCTGCGCAGCGTGAGCTGCACGGGCAGGAGGGGGGTGTTAGCTGGACTGAGCTCCACACCAGCCTGCTGCTTGGCTTCCACCTGGGAGCTGATCATCTCCCTCCAACGTGGGGTAAGAACCATCACACACAGACTGGGGAATACTGTAAGATCTAGTTATGTGCGTTGACCCTCTGGCCTTGAATGCACAGTCTGTCCCAACAGGTGGGTGAGACGGACAGGAGCGCCTGACGCCTGGTACCGCCTTACTTGAACAAGCGCCGCTCTCGTTGTTTCCCGTGTGCTCAACTTGCCCTTGCTTCCCCTTCCCCCCATGTGTGTGGGTTGATGTCGTTGCAGGTCCGTTCAGCAATCAGGAGATGGCAGAGTGGTTCCAGGCTGGCTATTTCACCATGTCGCTGCTGGTTAAGAGAGCCTGTGACGAGACGTTCCAGCCGCTCGGGGACATCATGAAGATGTGGGGCAGGGTTCCCTTCACTGCAGGTCCAGCACCGCTTCCACATCTGGTAATGATGGCACAGTGACAGCATTCTGATAGTCCTGGAACAGACAGGAGCTGAAATATTCACGTGCCAGCTGCTCCCTCTTGGAGCTGCAGGGTTCTGAGTGCCACAGCTGGTCTCTGTGTTCAGTCTCCTTTCTAAGAGGAGAAGAGACAGCTCATGACTGTTTGTTCTGGCATGCCTGGGGCAGCAGGCTTGGTCCTGCAATGTGAGTGCTCTGTGTTTCGCAGCTCCCTGACCACAGGCCTTGTACATAGAATCATAGAATGGCCTGGGTTGGAAGGGACCCCAAGGATCAGAGAGCTCCAACCCCCCTGCCACAGGCAGGGACACCAACCTCCAGGCCTGGAGCTACACAAGGTTGCCCAGGGCCCCAGTCAACCTGGCCTTGAACACCCCCAGGGATGGGGCATCCACTACTTCTCTGGGCAGCCTGTTCCAGCACCTCACCACTCTCTCTGTAAAAAACTTCCCCCTAATATCTAATCTAACCCTTCCTTCCTTTAGTTTTAATCCACCCCCCTTGTCCTGCCATTATCTACCCTTTTCAAAAGTTGAATCCCCTCCTGCTTCTAAGCTCCCTTCAGGGACTGGCAGGCTGCAATGAGGTCCCCCCACAGCCTTCTCTTCTCCAGGCTGACCCAGCCCAGCTCCCTCAGCCTCTCTTCATAGGGAAGGTGCTCCAGCCCTCTGAGCATCCTCGTGGCTCCTCTGACCCCTCTCCAACAGCCCCACATCTTTCTTGTATTGGGGGCCCCAGCTCTGGACACAGGACTCCAGATGGGGCCTCAGGAGGGCAGAGTAGAGAGGGACAATCCCCTCCCTGTCCCTGCTGCCACCCCTCTGCTGATGGAGCCCAGGACATGTTGGTCTCCATCTTATTTTTCTCTTGCCTGTGTCACTCCCGTTCAGAACACAGCTCTTGCACTGCTTGCCTTGGCAACACCTACTGCAGTTACATTGATGCTATTAAAATAGATTCTTTTCTTCTTAAACACAGGGTGAGCTGGACCAAGAGCGGCTGACGAGACAGCAGGAGCTGGCCCTGATCCAAATGCAGCACCTCCAGTATCAGCATCTCCTCATACAGTAAGGCTGGTGTCCCAGGGATCTCCCCCTGGCTCTGCTCTGCTGGGTGTTTTTAATCAGCTGGGGTCAGCTGCTGGGGCCTTGTTTCCTCAGGCAGCGGGGCTGGGAGTGCTTCACCTCCAGCAGTGACAGCCTGCTTCCACAAGCACCAGAGGCTCCATAGCCTGCAGCATTAGGACAGAGCGTGGCCACCTCAGGCACACTTCTCAGAGTCTTTCTTTGGTGTCATGCATAGCTGCTCCACTGAGCCCTGCTGTGTAGGTAGCTGTTAGAGCAAATCCCAGCTGCCCTTGTAATGCAGTTGGGATGTTTTGCAGTCAGGGGAAGGCTGCCCATCATGTTTTTCCCAGTTAGAGGTGAAGGCAGAAGTTATTTTTGGTCTGCCTGCCCAGCTCTCTGAAGATCAGTGGATGGTAACTGCTGCAGAAAGCTGCTTGGCATCCCTTTTTGTCAAAGTTGTTGGATGTTCAGTTCTGGGCAGTTCCTAACAACTTGTTTTATTGGAGCTTGGAGGAAAGCAAGCAGACAGATAGGACCCCCTGAACTAGGCATCTTGAAGCCATGTGCTGTGGGGATGATCTTTGCATGCTGGTTTGATAAGGGAAGACCTGACCTTGTCCCAGGGCCGCCTCGACATCCTGGGGTGCAGATGGGCCTGTGTAGGTGGGCAGTCACCAAAGCCAGGTGAACTTGAGCAGCCTTTATGTAACTTCTAGAAAAAGGGAAGTAGCATTGCATGGCTTGCAAGAGAAACAGGGGACAGCAGTCACCAGCTGATGTGGGTGGGGGTGAAGAGAAGCTTGTTTCCACTCATGCTGGCCAGTTTATGTTCTTGGAAAGAGTCAAAGTACAGGGCCCCATTCTGTGGCTTCCTCTGGTGTTCAGTGTGCATGCTGTGTAGGTCAGTGGGCATGAGGCCTGGGGAATGATCCTGTGCATGACTTCTGCAACTTTGGCATTATATAAATGGACAAGTGAACAAATACCAGTGATTCTCTGCTTCTCTTTTGAAGACAACAGTATGCACAGGTGCTGGCCCAGCAGCAAAAGGCAGCCCTCTCATCCCAGCAGCAGCAGCAGCTCGCTATTCTCTTGCAACAGTTCCAGGCCCTGAAGATGAGGTGAGTTAGCCCAGACTTGAACTGAACACTGTTCTTCCTACACTCTTAACTCATATACAGTGACAATTATCATCTTGTCAGTGCTCTGTCCTGCTCGAGGTTGCTCATAGTTGAGCATTAAATATTTTAAAGCTTGTGAATACAAAAAAGCTGCAGGGTGTCCAGTGCTGTTTGATACATGGAGCCTTTACCTCAGAGAGTATTTATGGAAAGGACAAGGAAAATGTGGTGGCTGAAATCCCACTTTTTTGCCAGGTGTGTTGTGCTGGTAACCAGATGGCTCTGCCAGTTGGGCAATACCAGGTGCTTGTTCCTCTCTGCTGGTCTATAAGCAGCAGCCACAAAACCAGCAGTAGTTGTCTCAGCTCTGGTCTTGGCAGCAGGCATGAGACTAGCAAGAGCTCTGCAAGCCATTAGTATTGCCCACATTGTATTTTTGTTATGAAAGAGTATGTTGCAAGTTACTCTCACATGTGTTCAGAGCACTCCTCTCCCTGGAAGTGGCATGCTGACTCTCCTGTTGCTGTTACAGAATATCTGAGCAGAACATGATGCCACCTGTAACGAGGTCTGTGTCAGTGCCGGACACTGGCTCAATATGGGAACTACAGTCAGCTTCACAGCCTACAGGTAAGAGGCTCAGCACCTGTCACACCTGTTGAGATAACTCCATGGATTAGCAGCTTTGAGAGGATTGCTTCCTTTTTGACACCAGGGGAGATTATTTCTCTGTCAGTATTTTTTAACTGGTTCATGCCACTTTCCTTGCAGTTGAAATCCCATTTGAGCTGTGAAGAATGTGGGGGTGTTTCCTGTGGTTATGGGAAGCCTCAATCCAGAGGGGTTGAGTGTTACACAATAAGTGTTCTGCTCTGATGGGAGGAGTTTGAATCGCTGGTTCTTGTGTAGATGTTTTAGGAAACCCAGCGTTGCTGCAGTAATGGACAAGCCTTGTTCTACAGGAAGATAAGGTGGCCCTCTGCTGACTAACCCTAACATGTTATCACTGGTTTACTTCATAAAATGTAGTAACAGCATATGCAAGACTTTTCCCTTTCAGCTGTGTTTTGTTGATGTTCTTATCTGTGCTTGTCAATGTTTGTTTTTTTCACTATCTAGTCTGGGAAGGAAGCAGTGTCTGGGATCTCCCCATTGATACTGCAGCTCAGGGACCAGCTCTAGAACAACTTCAGCAGCTCGAGAAGGCCAAAGCTGCAAAGGTCAGAAACTGTTTTGTACTGTAAGAAGTTGGGATTGCTGTTCTGCACTGTAACCCTGTTCCTTGAGCCAGTGGAAGACTTGTAGCTCTTCAATCTTCAGACTGCTCTGTACCACTTGGGTGGAAAATGCCATAAGGAGAATGTGGGTTCTAGAAACCAGTTATGAAATCCTTGTGGACTCCTGTTTGGAAACCATTGCTGTGGTGGTACTCCTGACCTCTGAAGGAGAGGCTATGTGTTTTTACAGTTGTGATTATAAATTCTTCACTAGCCACCTCTGTTTTAAAATGGGATTGTAATGAGCTGTCATGCCAGACCCTGACTAGGAGCAGGTAGTCAATCTCTTAATTCTCACATCCTTTCACCAGAATTAGTTGGGGGAATCAAAAGACTCCTGTTTGTTGGGGTTGTTTCACACTTTAAAGAATAATACCAGAGCCAGTTTGAACCTGTATGATTCTGTACCTGTCTTGAAACTGATCGTTTTATGACGACCGCAACGCAACCCGTTCCTCACTCGCACAGTCAGAGGTTACTTTAAGGAGCTGATGTAGAAAGACTGACTGGAGAACTGGTGTTCACTACAGAACAGAAATGGTTGGAGACTTTCAGGAATCTGACCCCAGTAGGCAGCCAGCTGCTAGGCAAAACTGCAATTAAGGGAGAGCATCTGCCAGAGGCTTCACCCGTTACGTTGTCGCTATAATCTCAGCAGAGTTGCCCTAAGAACTGGTGTAGGAGTACGTTACCTGCATCTGAGTATAGTTTTATGTGAATTGTAGCTAGAGCAAGAGAGGAGAGAAGTGGAAATGAGGGCCAAACGAGAGGAAGAGGAGAGGAAAAGGCAGGAGGAGCTTCGGAGGCAACAAGAAGAGCTACTTAGGAGGCAGCAGGAAGATGAGAGGAAACGACGGGAAGAAGAAGAACTGGCCCGCAGGAAGCAAGTGAGTTTCCTCAATGTAGTTCATCTTTAATTTGAATACTTTATAAAACTCACTTTAAGAATCCTGTGGGGTCTAATTAATCTTTGCTAGGTGTGTATGAAGACAGTTCTGATATTTTTTTTTCATGTGAGTATATGAAATGATTCTTCTTTTGTTCTTGATTTGAAGTTTGAAGAGCCCAGACTGCAGTCTGAGAAACGGGCTCTGATGGCTCACTTAGAGATAGGGGCCTGCTTGTGAGCAGAGAGGCTTTATTCCATGTGGAATATTCCCTCCAGCTGCTTAGTGTCAATATTAGACTGGAGTTAGGTGCCCAGTTACTGTATGTTGAATCTTCATTGACTGTTCATGCAGTGTAGTGTGTTGATAAGCCCATGTCCTGGAGTAGACCAGAGCTTGAGCAGCTGTTAGAAGTGAGTGAAATCTGGAGGGCTGTAGTGGATTGAACAGCTTAAGTTTTTCCCCCCTTTTTTTAACTTAGGAAATAATTTTTGGAATCAATGATTATCTGGGTTATGTTGTAGAGCCTGCCAGCTTTATTTTCCTGAGTTGGTATTTGGGACAGGAAAGGATGTAGTTTGGATGAGAGGGTTTGTTCCAATGAATGGTGTGATCTCTGGTGCAGTAGGAGAAGGAAGCTGTAGCATGTTTTTAAGCATACAAGGCCACAAAATGGAGACATGAGCTTGATGCTTCTAGCATCTGCTGCTGAATTCCATAAAGAAGAAGGATTGTTGCTCCTTAAGTGTCATAGGAGGGAAGGTTGGGGAGGTTAGTTTGCACTCCACATGTGCAGGGTAAGGGCAGGCACATTGCTGAGCTTATTCATTGAGGGCTTAGTCAATAAATGCCCTGTAAAGCAGCACTTCAAGAAGTGAAAGTAATAAATAGTTTTGTCCTTTATAATACTTTGTGTGCTTTGGTAGGCAGCTGTAAATGGTGGTTCCCAGTGAAGGATCAGACAGTCCTGAGGAAGCCTCTAGAATCTGTAGTCGTAGACCTCAGTTCACTCTGTCTTTGGGTTGTGTCACTGAGGGGCTCAGTTAGCAGCCTGCAGTGTGGTGGGCAGTTAGTCAGCCCTCCTGGTACCTGAGGGAGGCAGGTCTAGAAAGAAATGGCTCCTTGCTTTCATGTCTTTACTTTGTGTGCAGCAAGTCGTTACGGTGCAGAGCTGTGTGGAAGAGCATCCTCTGCTTGAGGTGAAGCTTTCCTGCAGCTAAAGCAGTAACACACTCCAGAGTTGAACATCTGACTTTGGTTGCTTCAGATCTGTTTTAACAATAACTGGTTTTTCAGCTGATCACCTGGTAACTCAATGTGTTTCATCCATGGTGGCCTCAAATAAATGGACTTGGGTTGTTTCTTTTCAGGCTTAACAGTTTTGTTGCTGTGTTTAACTACTTAGAAATGTCCATTAAATCCAACTTTTTTTGTCCACTTTGGATTTGTACAGCAAAGAGTTTGATGCTCCCTTTCTGAGATGTTACAGGAATCCTTATTTAAAAGGAGTGAGCAGAATGGGGTTGAAAAGCAGTAACAGCAACTATCTTAGCTCATTACTGATGAAATAATTGCCACAATGGTTGATTCTGAGCAGTAATGTCTTAAAGGTAACAAAGAGTTTAAGCTCTTCTCTGGAAAGAGAAAATAATATTGTATTCTGTATTTAAAAAAAAACCCAAACAACCCCACAACACAACTGGTCTAATATTTGAATCTGACTTCTGTACTGGAAGGCATTGTAGAATCAGGGATGAACTGATTTATTAGCATGGATTTATACAGAGGAGATGATGCTTAACAAATTTGATTAACTTCTTTTGAGGAGATGACAGTGAGAGCTGAGAGGGGTGAAGCAGTAGACTTAATCTGCCTGGACTTCAGGAAGGCTTTTGATGTAATACTGCATAAAAGACTAGTATATAAGGTTAGTAAATATGCTGTTGATGGTGAATTCTAAATAAAAAAAAAAACACTAATAGAACTTCAATTCTGTAGGATGAAATGTCATTCCAAATGTTGAATCCAGTTCTGTTCCTAGTTTTCATCAATTACTTGCACTGTAGAATTGCCAACAGTAATGCCCAGCTTGTGTAGCTCCTGTGTTTCTCTTTTGTTCCTGGTCTGATACCTTCTGTTTTGTGATGATCCATTGCTTTCAAGAACAAAATTTGAGGTTTAATAATTAGCTGATGATTGTTTTCTCTGAATGACACATTTAATGCTCCCTTTACAGTGCCTGGTTCAAAGACAGATCCACAAAACTGAAAGATCTGTAAGCCCTGGTAACACAGCCAAGCAGAATTCCAGGTGTTCCTAGCTGGAAAAGGCTTTGTAACTTTATTTAAGGATCTGCTGAAACAAGGCTGGCTGCTGAAGGGTGTTCTGCAGCAGTACAGATACTTTCAGAGATCTGAAATAAGCTGTCTGTGTGTGAGCTTGAGAGCAGTTACTAGAGAAGTTGCTGGGAAGCTGTGAATGTGGGAGCAGTAAGAGCCAAAGGAAGGAGCCTGTTTCCCCTGCAAGTCAGAGGCAGAAAGCTGGAGAGCTCTCAGTGGGTTTGGTCACAGTGCTCAAACCCACAGAGTAAGATATAGGAGTACACCTGAAGGCTCCCTTTTCTGGAGCTGGAAAGGTTGGGGGCAGGAGATGGCATCAGCCACGTTGCTCCCAGCCTGCAGGTTCTGCCCCTGATGTTGGTACCACACAGTTCCTCTGGAGCTCTGCAGGGAGAGCAGTGCTCTTTGCTTTGTAAACTGCTGCCATTCAGCAGTGTCTCCCCTGGCATGCCTGAGCAAGGGGGAGATCCCTGCAGCTCTAACAGGGGCAATTCTAGCCTCATTTCCCACGGGGAAAGTAGGCCAGAGATGTCAGTGAGCTGCTCTCATATAGGAGGCCTTGGTGGCTTTGTTCCTGTCCCTCAGGTACTGTGTGTCATGCCAAGGGCTAGTGCTGAACACCCCCAGCCTGGCTGGCAGCTGGGCACCCCGAGCCCAGACCTGGTGCGTGCTCTCTGGTCCAGCAACACAGACTGGCACACTGCCAGCCTCCTCAGGAGCATTCTCAGCCAAAGAACCATCCAGAGATGTTTCAGCACTTGCACTGGGGACACTGGATCACTGTGACTTGGCCACATGTGTCCAATTAATTCAGTTACTGGCCCAAGTGACAGAGTGGCCTGGGTGGTGTGCGTTGTGCTTAGATCACAAAGCAAGGACTTGATGAAGGAGAAAATGATTCCCTGGCTGCTGCTTTATGTCCAGCCAGAGGAATGAAAACCTCCAGCACTTCCATTCAGCACTAAACCCATGAAGTGATACACAGCACTATGCATTATTCCTTGGCCTGCAGCCAGCAGCTCTTCAGTTCCATAGGTTTCCTTACAAAGCACGTCCTGGCTCCTGGACTGTTGCACTGTGAACACCTGAAGCTAGCCACTGTCAGGGAGAAACCTCAGCTGTACTGCAGTGTATCCGTGCTGCCTGTACAGGAGGAAGGTCTGATAGCAGATTCAGTCAAAGGGGCTCAGACTTCAGAATTAACTTCCTTTGATTTGCTAGAATTCAGGATTTATATCCATGCTGCACAATGAGTCTCCCTTCATCCTATGAATAATGTGTTAGTCATTAAAAAACCCCAACTTGCAGGAGTACCATTGCACAGTATTGATTGTTTGCAAGAAAAATGTATTTATGAAAGCTTATGAACAAGTTCTTGTCCAAATAGTAGGGTCTCTGGGTTGAGCTGGTAGGCTGAGTCAGAAGGAGCAGAGAAGAATAAATAGGAGGGGGGGAAAGCAGGATGGCTTCAGCTCAGTAGCTGGACTTCAGGGATAAGAAAAGGCAGCAAAAAGCAGGGCTGTTTGTGAGGGGAAGTCAGAACTGGGGGAAACGTTGCACACACAGACTCCTCCTTAACAACACACAGGAGGCCAGCAGAAGGCTGGCTTTGTCCCATCCCTCCAAAAAGCAAGTGGCAGAATGGAAAAGTTTGTTTGAATTGCTCAAGGGTGCTGATGCTTATTTTGGAATCAGTAATTCTGCTATTTGAACAGCAAACCATAAATGACTGGAAGCTATTCAATAACTATGGGATAGCCCGAGCTCAAAGCCCTTGAGACCTCTCCATCACCCTGCTATTTAAATAGCCCAGGAACAGCCCAGTCAAATCCCTGTCAGGAAATCCCCCATCTCTGGGACTTCCAGTGTCCTGGAGTGTGTTCAACTGCTTCAGCTTCCTCCTGGTGTCAGGAGATGTGGTTTGAGCTCTGTAGCACCCCCGAGCAGGCTGTGTTCAGAAGCCCCTGCAAGGAGGGAAAGCTTCCGGCTCACCACTGACCCCCCAGATACAGAGGAGTTCCTGAAGCTGCCACGTTAAAACACATGCTCAAGCACACTTAGTGCCTACTAGGAAAAGGAGTCTCTCCCTTTGCTTTCTTTCTCAACACCATTATCTTTAAAGTCAGAGATAGGCAATGGCTTGATTTGTCTCTAATTAAAGCAATGTATGTATGAGAGACCCATTGCATCGAAACACCTGCTAACACACGTGGGGCTGTGGTGTTGAATAGGGTAGTGCTTAGCTTGGAGCTAAGGAGCCAGTTATCTGATTGATCTGATGCAGTTCATCAATAACCTGGCACTCAGGGATTGACACCTTGTTCCCAACTCCAGGAGGAAGCCCTGAGGCGACAGCGAGAGCAGGAAATTGCACTAAGGCGGCAGCGGGAGGAAGAGGAGCGGCAGCAGCAGGAGGAAGCACTTAGGAGACTGGAGGAGAGGAGGAGAGAAGAGGAGGAGAGGCGGCAACGGGAGGAGTTGATCCGGAAACAGGTGAGCAGTGGCAGGAGGGAGCCCTGACAGTGAACTCAGGAGGCTGCTGGGGGGAGCGAGCTTTGAGGCTGGCATCCATGCCAGGGGGACTGCTGAGTTGTGGTGGAGGAAGGCAAAGCTTGCAGACAGCATCAGGTGAGTTAAGGATGGGCTGTCTGCCCGTAGCCCGGTCTCAGATGAAACAGCAGCAGTCTGATCTGCCCTTTGGAAGAGAGATTGGTGATGAGTGAGTGTTCTCCTTCATGCTTGAGCCTTACGAGGGGCTTTGCAGCAGGGTGGTGTTACTCCTTTCTTCAGAGGAAAGGCAGAGCACAGTTCCAGAGGAACAGCTGGGTTTGAGTTGTCACTCTGAGCCGTTACTGTTGAATTGTTACCTTGAACATCATCAGAGACGGATGTTTCTTCCAGTCTCTGTTCTGTGTCAAGACTATGCCTGCTAGCGAAGTTGCAGCTTTGTGTCTTCCCTTAGCTTACTCTTTCTCTTGGTCAGCTTTGGAAGCCCTAGTGGGGTACTTGAGCTTCCAGCCCCCTCATCGATCCTGTCACAATCCCTAAATCAAACTAAGCTTGACACACGCTTGGCTTCACATTAACTTCCAGGTCCAGTTAGGAATTGCCAGTTACTATGTTAAAAATTGCTCTCCAGGACCCTCCTTGGTCAGACACTGACCATGGTTTCAGTCCCAGCGTGCAGCCATCTCCTTTGTCAGCAGAAGCACCTTTTCCTCTGCTACTCAGGTGTCAGGTATCAACAGTTACATTATTTGTCATCCCTTTTCTTTTGTGTCAACACTTCTCCTCTTTATTCCTGTCAAGTTTTGTTCCACTGAAAGCATATCAGTGCTTGACTGCCAGTAGTATAAACAGGTAGACGCTCAGATTTGAAGGGTGTGTAACTCCTAGAAGGTGAGTGGTGTGAAATTAGCCAGGCTGAGCTAGGGAGGTGTCATTCCCTTGGTGGAGCACTGGCAAACAGGGAATTTGAGGGGATGCAGACTGCGTTATTGGGCTCTGAGAAGCGTGAAGCTGGATAAACAACCTGAACAGCAGGGATTACAGGGAGAAAGGCCCCTCTCGCCCTGTCAGGGTCTCAAAACCACAGAGCAGGAGCAATTTAGATCTAGGTCTGCTTGGACTTGACTCTCCTTTCTGTCCTGGGAAGGAAGAGGAGGCTGCCAAGTGGGCGCGTGAGGAGGAGGAGGCGCAGCGGCGGCTCGAGGAGAGCCGGCTACGCATGGAGGAAGAGGCAGCGCGGCAGCGGCTGGAGGAGGAGGAACGGAAGCGCAAGGAGCTGGAACTCCAGCGCCAGAAGGAGATCATGAGGCAGAGGCAGCAGCAGCAGGAGGCTTTACGGCGGCTGCAGCAACAGCAGCAACAGCAGCAACTTGCACAAATGAAGGTAACGTGTTTCCAAGGTCAGAGTTCCTCCTGAGGAGAACCCCAGCTGGATTTGGGGGTGTCTGGACTGGGAAGGATGAGCTGTCGGGAGAGAGGCAAGAAGGTCAGTAGTTGGCTTGAAGTGATGGGAGAAACAAGGGAGGAGGGTGAGTTGCAAAACAGGAGAACTGGCAAGGGGCTCACAGATGAGTACAGGTGTTTGTTCTGCTGCAGGGAGCAAGGGCTGGTGCAGTCTCTAAAGCTTGGAGTTCCTCAGGTTCTTGAAATCAGGTGGTCGATGTTCTTCAGGCAGTTGTATTACCTCATTCTTGGTACACTGTCTTTCACACTGACACCTCGGAGGGCAGTTCAGAGAAACACACAGTTTATACTTGGAACAGACCTTTTAATACTGAATTACCCCCCATCAGACTTACAGTGGTTTGTTAAAGCTGGCCTGCCTTTTCCACTGTGGCTCACACTGATTTTTCCTGGTTATACTTCAGCAGTAGTCTCTCAAACATTTTGTAATGCCTAATGATGTTTTTTGGCCCAGCTCCCTTCATCTTCAACATGGGGTCAGCAATCAAATTCAGGAGCTTGCCAATCCCAGACCACACTGTCACTGGCAGAGATCCAGAAGTTGGAAGAAGAGCGAGAACGGCAGCTTCGAGAAGAGGTACATACCCCAACAGAGTGCAGCCTGTCTGGGTGGCCTCAGCTGGGGGACTGTGTAGCTGTCAGTCAGAGGGAGGAGTGAGGATGAGAGATGCTTTCTTGACAGAACTCAGGTAAAATGCTGTCTTACAGGCATAGGTTCAGTAAGTACTTGTGTGAAGGCTTTTATAGCTGCTTAGTATGAATATCTGGCAAGAGGGGAACTGTACCCTTTCCTTTCAACAAGGACAAGTAGATTGTCCCTCTCTGCTCTGCCCTGTGAGGCCCCAGCTGGAGTCCTGTGTCCAGAGCTGGGGCCCCCAATACAAGAAAGATGTGGAACTGTTGGAGAGGGTTCAGAGGAGCCACGAGGAAGCTCAGAGGGCTGGAGCAGCTGCCCTACAAAGAGAGGCTGAGGGAGCTGGGCTGGGTCAGCCTGGAGAAGAGAAGGCTGTGGGGGGACCTCATTGCAGCCTGCCAGTCCCTGAAGGGAGCTTATAAGCAGGAGGGGAATCAGCTTTTGAAAAGGGCAGAGACTGGCAGGACAAGGGGGATGGATTAAAACTAANCCCTGCCTGTGGCAGGGGGTTGGAGCTCTGTGATCCTTGGGGTCCCTTCCAACCCATGCCATTCTATGATTCTATAATTGTATGATTCTTTCAACCCTGGGTAGGGGTATAACATGTTCACAAAGCCATACAGGATTATTTCACATCTGTGCTGCCATTAGCTTGCAGATCTGCATAAGACCAGGGCATTGGGGGGTGGGGAGTGACACACAAGTAGTGGTAGGAGAGCAAGTATTCCTCCAAGACCCTGGAGGCAGCTTAGGCAGATGCAGCCATGATTAGGCAAATTTCTGCTGTCCTAGGCTAACGAGCAACTTGCATTTCCTGGTTATTTAGTGTCTCCCTTTCCCAGAGGTGCTGTAAGGGTTCAGAAAGTTACCAGGTCAGCCAGACTCCTCCAGAGGAGAGTGAAATAGGTCTAAAACCAGTTTCCTAGCCAGGCTTCTGCACAGTACCAATCTTCTGAAAGTACAGCCAAGCATTTTTGTCTTGCATGCAACAGCAAAGGCGGCAGCAGCGTGAACTAATGAAGGCCCTCCAGCAACAGCAGCAGCAACAGCAGCAAAAACTGTCAGGCTGGGGTAATGTCACCAAACCAACAGGCACCACCAAGTCCCTGCTGGAGATACAGCAGGAAGAGGCGAGGCAGATGCAGAAACAGCAGCAACAGCAGCACCAGCAGCCGAACAGAGTCAGGAATACCACGGTACGTGGGGTGTTCCTCTAGCCGGTGTGTAGAGGGAGCAGTGTGCGGCAGTTCTCCGTGACTGCTTGCTGCTGGTCTGCCAGCTCTGGTGCTAATAACCAAGGATCTCTTTGTTGTGTTTCAACAGCACTCTAACCTGCACACCAGCATTGGGAATTCAGTGTGGGGCTCCCTAAACACTAATCCCAGCAACCAGTGGGCATCTGATCTAGTCAGTAGCATCTGGAGTAATGCTGATACCAAAAACTCCAACATGGGTTTCTGGGATGATGCAGTGAAAGAAGTGGGACCTCGTAACTCGACCAATAAAAACAAAAGCAATGCCAGCCTCAGGTAGGAACCTGAGGCTTCCTTTTGCAAAGAAAGGCTACCCATAGTGCTCCTGAGACGGTCACATCGCAGTTACAATGTCCTCTTGTGTTTTCTTGGGGTGTGTTTTCCTGTGTCACTTGGGATCTGTTTGGACAACAAAAATAGCTAATAGGTGTGACCACTCCCAGTTTGTTTCTTGCTTGGGAAAGGAGCTGGCTCTTAAACAGCATTTGTATCATGTAAACTAGTGAGTCCTGTAACACTGTGCTATTTGCTGAACTGTCAACAAGTCTGGTAATGGATGATTAATTGCGTGTGTTTTCTTTCTGTCAGTAAATCTGTAGGTATTACAAGTAGGCAAAACAAGAAGGTGGAAGAAGAGGAGAAGCTGTTGAAACTGTTCCAGGGGGTTAACAAAGCCCAGGATGGATTCACTCAGTGGTGTGAACAGATGCTTCATGCACTCAACACAGCCAACAACTTAGATGGTAAGAGGTGGGGAGGGGTGTAAATGATCCACTGTGAGAAACTGTATCCAGTTTGTTTCCTGACTAAATAGTTCTGAGCGAAGGTTAGGACACCTCAGTGACGCTTTTAATGCAGTCAGCAGAACGGCAGCATTACATAGTGGCCTGGAGAACTGGCTGTGTTACTGTCTCTGTGGTTCTCATGGGGCTCACTGTAACAGATCAGCAGGGATTGGAGGTGGTTTGAAAGTCCCCACCCAGAGCTCTGCTGAGGGTTCTTCATGGTCCTGGAAGTATTACCAGGCAGATGGGTGAGGATCTGGTTCCTTTTTAAGCGTGGAGGAAATTACCCTCTACCCCTGTGCAAAGCTTTGCCTAACTAACTCTGCTGGTGGGCACGTGGAGGAGCTCCCAGCCTGGGCTCACAAGCTGTAGCAAAACCCTGCAGGCTCTGGAGCTGTGCAGATCCTTGTGCTCCAGTGTCTGCACACTGGAATGTTGTGGTTCTGTGGGACACTTGAACCTGGCAAGGAAACCACATTGTGCACAGCTGCAGTGCCACAGCTTCCCTCCTCCTGGAGGAGAGACACCCAGGGAACTTGCTGGCCTCCTCTCTGGTATATGGACCTGGTGGGTCGCACGTCCTCGCCGTGAGCGTCCGTGGTCGCAGGGCTCCTCTGTGCCTGGCTGGCAGCCTGCTGTCTTCCTGCCTTGCGACTTGCTTGCTTTGCCCAGCTCCACAGCCAAGTAAAACTCAGTGCAACAAAATTGGCCTAAAAAAAAAAAGGTAAAGGAGGCTTTCAGGTGAGCAAGGTGTTGAACTTCAGGTGCTGATAGGACAGGTGAGCCACCATGGAGTGTGATCTGGTGTGCTCCAGCTGAAAAGAGGCTGTACTGATGACAGCACTGAGGAGAGTGTTTTCAGACTGGGCCTGGCATTGAATCCAAGCTTTAAAGCTGTTGGGCTAACATACCTTCAGGGGCAGCTGTTTATTTCCCCTTGCCACGTCAGCTTTCTTATCCTCCCCTTGGCTGCGGGGTAGGTGGAGCATTACATTGTAGGGCTTTGCCATGGGGAGCTTGGAAGGGCTGTTTGCTGTTCCTACCAGCTCAGCCAGCATTTGAAACACACATCCTGAGTTAGTGTTTGCATGCACGTGTTCACACCTCAGTGCTCATCCCCTCATGGTCTGCCTTCTTCTTGCAGTTCCCACGTTTGTTTCTTTCCTGAAGGAAGTGGAGTCTCCCTATGAGGTCCATGATTACATCAGAGCCTATCTTGGAGATACTCCTGAGGCCAAGGAGTTTGCCAAGCAGTTTCTTGAGCGCCGTGCCAAACAGAAAGCCAGTCAGCAGCGGCAGCAGCAGCAGCAACAGGTAACTCACTGCCTGGGGTCCTGCAGAGACCCTGTCTGAGTCTGAAGAGCCTGCCCTTTGGCTGGATCGATAGGAGGGTGAGCAGGGCTTCACAGGCCATGAGAATGGCAGAGAATAAAGCCAGATGTCAGATACTCGCTGCAGAATCAAGTATCCTTCATACCCAACAGTAGAGGGCAACTGTAGATCACACAGTGTCTGGGCATGCTGATCCAGGGCTTGCTGTGGGAAGGTGAAGTAGATGTGGCCAGCAGGGACAGGGAGGGGATTGTCCCTCTCTGCTCTGCCCTGTGAGGCCCCAGCTGGAGTCCTGTGTCCAGAGCTGGGGCCCCCAATACAAGAGAGATGTGGGGCTGTTGGAGAGGGGTCAGAGGAGCCACGAGGATGCTCAGAGGGCTGGAGCAGCTGCCCTACAAAGAGAGGCTGAGGGAGCTGGGCTGGGTCAGCCTGGAGAAGAGAAGGCTGTGGGGGGACCTCATTGCAGCCTGCCAGTCCCTGAAGGGAGCTTATAAGCAGGAGGGGATTCAACTTTTTAAAAGGGCAGATAATGGCAGGACAAGGGGAATGGACTAAAACTAAAGGAAGGAAGGGTTAGATTAGATATTAGGGGGAAGTTCTTTACAGAAAGAGTGGTGAGGGGCTGGAACAGGCTGCCCAGAGAAGTAGTGGATGCCCCATCCCTGGGGGTGTTCAAGGCCAGGTTGGCTGGGGCCCTGGGCAACCTTGTGTAGCTCCAGGCCTGGAGGTTGGTGTCCCTGCCTGTGGCAGGGGGGTTGGAGCTCTGTGATCCTTGGGGTCCCTTCCAACCCAGACCAGTCTATGATTCTATGTGGTGGGGCCTAGTGCTCCCACACATGGTGATGTACAGCATGCAGTGGGCTCTCAGAGTTTTCTGTGTAAGTAACCCAGACGTAGCCACAGTTCAGACCCTTGCACTTGCTTTGTTTTCCAGGATTCAGTGTGGGGGATGAACCACAGTTCGCTACATTCGGTCTTTCAGACCAACCAGAGCAACAACCAGCAATCCAACTTTGAGGCTGTGCAGAGTGGGAAGAAAAAGAAGAAACAGAAAATGGTTCGCGCAGACCCCAGCTTGTTAGGTCAGTGTTGCTGGGAGAAGCTCATGTCTCATCTGGGAGAAGCCTTGAAGCACTCTAGGGCTCTTGCTAGCCTGGAATAGGAACACTGGATTTGAACGGAAAGGGTGGCTGTTGCAGTGTCTTTAGAATTTGTTTCAGTTCTGTTCTCTCATGGAAAACTTTAATTGAACGTTTCCCCTGGGAAAGGCCTCTTGGAAACCTTGGCTGTTACCTGGGAACCTTGAAGGGGCTCAGTTGAGCTCAACTGCCTTTCCTCTGGCTTGGCTGTGCCTTCCCTTAACCAAAGCACATTTTCTGTGTCTTTGTCAGGAAGCAGCTTCCTGAGGCTCCTGCCTCTCTCTTCCTGCCTTGGTACAGGCAGTAACTGCCCCAGTCAGAAAAGGTGCCAAGCATCTCATGGGGGGAGTTTGCCAAGTGGTCACACGTTTTCTCTTTCTCTACCTTAATTTCTGTGCGAGGGTGGTGACCAACCCCAGGTGGAAAGGGCTCTCTAAAGTGGCCTTTCAGCTCCAGGGGCATGGTGTAAGCACCCCAGCAGTGTGTGGTGTGGGATCCAACGTGTTGCTGTAGCACTGCTGCAGGAGAAAGGTGTCAGTGTTAGTGCCATGGGGTAAAAAGGGAACTAGGGCACCGCGCTGGGCCGGCGTTCGTGGTGCTGGTGCCATGGGCAGCAGCCTGGGCTTTAGGGCTCTCACAGAGCCCTGCCTTTGTCTTCTATCTTCCCTTTTTGTTCTCAACAAAATCAGTACTCTTAGGGATTTCTCAGCTGTGATTTCTTGAAGTATACTGAACCTTTATGGGGAACCCTGACTTGCAGCACCCCTGGGTGCCAATCCAGCCAGTCAGATCTTGGCCAAATAGTTCTAAGAACCTGCTTATGTAACTGAAGAAGAACTGGCTCAACTGTCACAAGTGTAAGAGAAGTGGTGGGCACAGCTGCTTGAAAACCAGCCCACTCCTGTTACAGGATTCCCCAACCTTTCTGGTAGCATGTTGCCACCGGAGGGAGCCAGAACAATTCTCTTAAAACCTACTGAATGGAGCAGGTTGAAGCAGAGCCTCCTGAGGGTACAATGACTGTGGAAAGTGGGTTGGTTTCCAGCACCCAGCCAGCCTGTTGCAGCAGTCTCAAGGCAGTGAAGCGTGGGTTTGTGTTCAGCGCCCCTGCTCAGGAACACTTCCCTTTTTCATACCCCACATAGGGTTTGTGCAGCTGGAAAGACTGAATTTCAGCAGGAAAGATCTGTAGGATATGTTGGATTTTTTCCTTGTAGAAAAGGGTGAGGGGGTTTTGCCTTTCCCTGCACTTTCTCACATGCATTGTGCCCTCAGGAAAGGTTGGGTGAGGCAGAAATGTGGCACCATCTGCATTGCCCTGTCTGACTGTGTGATTCCGAGCTGTGCCCCTGTGGTAGCAGATTGTTAAAACCCCCACCAGAAATACACAGCCTTGCTGCCAGAGTCCATAGGTACCTGTGCTTAGCCTCTAAAGTGAGAGGCAGGGCTGCTCCCAGCCCCTGGAGCATGATTCCACACTCTGAGTTCACACCCTGTACGTTCCTGCCTCTCCGACTGCATCAGCACGGTGGTGACTGACGCTTCCCGAGCACCGCTCGACTCAACCGTACTCCCTCCCGAGCTGTGGTAGGGCTGTGGTGTCACCGTGCCTGTACCAGCTCTGCGGGTGACGGCTGAAACGGAAGGTGAAACCAGCCATGTGCTGATGTGTTCTGAAGGACTGAGCAATGCTTCCCTGGGGAGCAATGCTTCCCTGGGGACACCAGTGCTCTCCCTTGGTGTGTTAAGGGAAGAACACCACCGGTTTGGGGGTGTTACCATGAGCCTTACTGCGCTGCCCCCTGCGTCTCCCAACACACCTTGCTCACTTTAGCTTACGTGTGCTGCTGCGTGTCGCTGATGTCTTACTACATCATTATTCCCCCCCCCAAGGTTTTAACAGGAGGCTTTTGTTGCTTGGTTTGCAGGGTTCTCAGTGAATGCCTCATCAGAGCGGCTCAATATGGGAGAAATAGAGACTTTGGAAGACTACTGAGCATGTGCAAATCAGCTGGCTTCTCCTGCATCTGTTAACCATGGATTCTCCGTTCCGGACACAGTACTCTCCACCGTGCGTTCTTCTTCGCCTCGCAGTGAATCACAGAATCAAATCATCTCAGGCTACTTCCTCTAGCCCCAGCAAACCCTTTCTGCCCAGGACTGCACAGGCCTTGTTCCTGCTGTCAGCCTAGAGTCGAGCGGACAGTTGTTCAGAGTCCTGGGAGGGTGGGAGATAGGATTCGTCCCCAGCGAGGCCGATTTGGGCAGCCAGCTTTCACTGTGCTGTGATTCCTTCTGCTGACATACCCAGAAAAAAAAAAAAAGAGAAAAAAAAATAATCAATTGGGATTCTGCAAACCATTGCTTCCCTCTCCTGGTTACTCTTCCCACATCCAACACGTGCAGTCATGGAGAGAGAGAGAGAGAGAGAGTGAGAGAGTTTGTGGTTAACAGATGTTGGTCAACACCAAAATGCCACACAGATACCGACTTCCGCGCTCCATCAGGGCAAGAGGTGCTCTCCCCAGCCAGGAGTTGCATTCATAAGCTAACCTTAGAACTGGCAACAGCAGGAGAAGGGGCGGTGGCGGGCGCAGTTTAGCTTGAGTTGGTTTGAAGTTGCACACCCCCCCTGCCAGCCCTTCTCAGCACATTGTTTTTGGAGGGAAAGCTCGAGTCTGTCTTCATTAGGTGGTGATGCTGAAGCTGGTGGAGTTGTTCCCCGTTGGCATGCTCCAGCCTTCCCGGACAAGTGGGGACTTCTGCTCTGGGGGGAGAATAAAAAGGGGGTGGCATCTCTTCTTTCAGGTTGAATCTATCCCCTAACTGCTACCTTTGGAGGGTCAGGACCAGTTCATTTTGAGCTCCTTTCCTGCAAATTTGTCTCGTTTAAGAGGCAGTAGGATCTTTCCCACGTGGATCTTTAGTCTTTGGCGAGGGTGACCACTGGCTCTGACACATCCCCCAGCAGTCCCAGCCAGCTGTCCTTCCAAGCAGCACGTAGGCTAACGAGCAGAGATGCCCTTTGGTCACGAAGAGAGACTCTGGAGGGTGAAGCTGTGTGCAATGACGGCCCTGCTGGTCTTCTACACCTTAAAACTCTTTCGAGCACCTTCACTGGGATCCATAATCTCTTTAAGTATTTATGGAATCGTAACCTTCCTTCCTCACTGACAGATACCCACCCTTCTGCACCCACCCACCCACACGCACGCACCGCAAGAGAAGGACAAGGAAAACTGCCAAACGCACTTAGTCCCCCCCTGGTCCCAGCTCCTGTTCCCAGAGAGTTCCAACCTGCCGAGGAAGAGACCGCTGCAGCTTTGGTGGAGTTGTGTAAAGGTGTCTGTTGTTCTGTCATCACTGCCTAAAGAAAACAGTTCGAGTTGCTCAAGAGCAGTTTGGCTTTGGATTTTATTTCGTTTGGTTTATTCAGTTTTTTGGGGTCACCTTCCCCTCCTCCTCCTCCTCCTCTCTCTTCCCCCTGCCCCCCAACATGTACAGTAACTATACAGAGACTGCTGCAGACTTGTATATAGTTTTTGGATCCAATAGCATGGAGAGACTTGGAACTGTTGCAAATCTGGTCTCCCTGTCTCCTTTGCTTTGTAAATTCATAAAAAGGGGGAAGAGGGGTAGTTCAAATGTTTACAAAACTTTAAACTCCCTCAGAACTTTTGCCAGTGTGGGGGGGAGGGGGGGAAAGAGAGAACTTAAATAAAACCTGGTTGTATTATATCTGAGAGAAAACTTTCTGCTTGCCTTTGTCAAAGCTGAGTTTTGAGCTAATTTCTGGTGCTAGAACTGACCCAAAACTCGACTCCCATCAGTTTCCATCAAGAAACAAGGAGCAAATACACAGGATGTGGAACAACAACCACCGCTTTATTTCTGCCCTGGTGAGGAATACTGCTGGGGTTTTTTTTCTCCTTGATAATTTTAGAGTTCAAATAAACACCAGTGGGTTGAGATTTGGATATTTCTGACGAGAAAGCTTTAATTTTCCCCCCTTCTCTGTGCAGAAACACGTGTGTTCAGGCCTGTGGTGTTTATGAAGGAGAGAGCAAGCCCTGGCTGCCTCTGTCAGTACAAACCCTCAGCCATGAAGGGTTTGTGTTTTGCCAGTTGGTAACAACCCACCCACTTGGATTCCCCTCCCAGAATGAGAGGGTTTATTTCTCCCATCACCTGGTAGGCTTCCCTTTTTAGACAGAACCTTATTTTCCTTGTTTCTGCTTGTTTCTGTGTGGAAAATCCCAGTGAATGATAAATGTCCTCCTGCTGTTTGTGTGACTGTGAAGAGCATGCAGTCAGATCCTCAGACCTAACTGAGTAGCTCTGCATTAGTTTAGCTGATGTTTCAGAGAGTTCAGGCTTGGTAATTTGATTTTGCTTCGATAGCTTTTTAGTGGGTGAGGCATTCTGCTTCATGAGTACTCTCTGGTTCTGTAGTGGTAAGATCCAATTTCCACAAGCTAATTTTGGGCTGCTCTGTGGTATGTAACAAATAAGCCAAAGCCTGTTAATTTCCAGCTCAGCTGGGGAGTGTGGAAGGGAACAACCCCTTGGTTTGCTAACCCAGGATGCAGAGATGCAAGCAGAGAAATGTGAGATAATCTGTCAAACCCCAAGAACCCCACTTGGCTTGTGAGAGCTTGTGGGTAACAGGCTGGTGGGGAGCATCTTGTTCCTTAATGTTCTGGTGTTTGGGCTTCTGTGCTGGGTACGGAGGTGAGGCACTGGCACGTGCAGGTGGGGTGCTCAGGAGACTGCCCCCTGCCTTCCCTGACGGTGGGCGCCTGCGTGGGTAGCGAAGGTCACTTGGATCAGTAGGGATGGGGAAAAATGGGAGCCACAGCTCTGTGCCTGCAGCTGGGTGTGTGTCTGTGTGCTTCCAGCTCCTCCTTGGAGCAGGGAACCTGGAAAGCTAACGGGGCTTTGAGTGCAAAACGTGATGTTGGAGATGGCTGAGGGTTCCTTCTGGTGGCTGGAGATGGCTGAGGGTTCTTTCCAGCCCATTATCTGGAGAAACTTCTGAACTCCTCCTGTGGCTGCAGGGACAGTGCTCAGACCTCTTTGGCTTCCCTGTTCCCCTCGCAGCCAGGCCCTTGTGCAGAGAATGGCACCCAGCAGAGCCACTGGCAAGGACTGAACCTGCCTGGCAGGGAAGGCCAAACAGCAGAGTCCCCTTCCCAGGAAAAACCTGGCCTGAGACAAGGCCGCTCGTGCCGTGTTTCCAGAGCAGAGCCCTGACACTGGGCGTGTTTGTTGTGTTCTTCTCTGCATGGAAACCATGGTGTGTTTTATCCTCGTTATCACCTTACCCCTAACACCCCTAACGAAGTTCTTCTGTCCCCTGGTATAAGCTGGAGCAGCGTTCCCCCTTGCACCCTTTTCACCCCTTCTCAAGCCTGTCTGCCAGCGTGATGGGAAGCAAACCGCTGTTCCGCTGCCCTGCGGAGTTCTCCCTGAGCCCCTGTGGAGGGGAAGGGCCGGAGTGGCAGGGGGTGTCAGGAAGAGGTGGTGTCCCTGCAGTCCCAGTCTGAGGAGTGGGATGCTGGCCCTGCCTGGCCAAGGCACCTCTCCTGGAAGACCCTACCAGCTTGGAGCTGGCGGCGCTGCCAGCGGAGCCCATGCACAGCTCCCAGTAAGTACCGTGCCCAGAAGCACCCAGCCAGGCTGCTACGGAGCCACTCTGGCTCCATTTCAGAGCATTGTAGCCTCAAAAGTCTGAGGCCCTCATCCTTGCTGTGCCCACCTGGCAGGATGATGGCCACAGCTGCCCTGCGTGCTGAGGGGACAGCGAACCCTTGAGGGGGGCAGCTTGTTTTCGGAGCTACATGGCTCCTGTGGTGTTCCCTGTGCAGGACTGCGGGAGGGAAGCGTAGCGCCCCTGCGGCTGCCGGTGCTGTGTGGGGCTGGCCTGGCCGGTGGGGGATGCCTCAGGCTGGGCTGCTGTGGGGTTTTGGGCACAGCTCTGACCGGGTGGGTGGAGCTGCTTTTGGGAGGAGGTGTGCTGGGGAAGCCAGGCAGTCTCTGTCTGGCTTTGCACTCTCTGGTCACTTGCTGTTGGGAAGGAAATTCTTCTGTTCTTTTTCTTTCTTTCTTTCTTTTTTTTTTTAATACTTTCTTTCTAACCTGGCTGGACAAGGTCTTTATTATCCCAGTGGCACTTCCACACTGCTTCGTGCTCTGAAGAGCTTTGGGAATTCCTGCCGGCGCTGTCCCTGAGGGAAGCCATGCCCTGCCACAGAGCCCCTTGCCTGGCCCTGCTGACGCTCTGCAGCATCCTGGTCCCTGCTGTGCTGGCAGGTAAGGAGCTTTCTTTGCATTTAAAGCCCCAAAGCAGGGGAGGGTGCTCTTACTAACCTGCCTTTACTCACCTCCTCTCCCCTAAAAACACCCCTAAGCATTTACCGAGTTAGAGCTGAGTAGCAGAAGCTAGCTTTGGGACCAGTGGCCAGCAGTGAGTAGGACTATATTCTCCATGCTGTGACTGGGTTTCTGTTGGGGAACAGGGAGAAAATCCATTCCAGTCTCCCAGCTGAGGGGCATTAGTGGCTCCCAGAGCGCTAGTGACAGCCCACAGACCGACAGACAGGGTGCTCTGTGCCGCTGGTGGGACAGTTACCCATCAGATTTCGGCTGTAGGGAGAAGTTTTACAGTCGAAGGGAAACGTTTTCTCTGGCTGAAGCACATGCTCAGGCTGCTGTTCCTGCTGCGGGGGCGCAGGTGGGTGTAGTGAGGGGTCAGCAGGCGTTCGGCTCGCTGGGAGGCTGTGGGACGCGCCTGGGCTGCATGAGCTCCTGCTGGGCGCAGCGAGGCCGGCGGCAGCGCTGGTGAGGATCGTAGCTGCGACTCGCCTTCCCTGAGCTGATGGCCAGGGCTGGGGTGGGACGCCCGCTCTGTGAGGGGCTGGCTTGTAGGGAGGTGGTTAGCAGTTCCAGCCTTGCCTTGCTCCAGCTCTCGGCACAGCTACGCGGGCCGAGGGGGCCCAAGGGTGCAGCCAGCATCTGAGGGCACATCCAGCCTCCAAGGCTGCCTGGTCTGAGAAGGGGCTTGTGACTGAGGGGAAGCTGGCTGCCAGGCTGACTCCATAGACAGGCTCTGAGCATGCAGGAGGAAACTCGTCCTGCTTCCCTCAAAGCCTCTTTCTTAGTGCAGACGAAGCTGTGAAGGGATGGCTCAGGCTGAGCTCCCCGGTGAGTGCTTTTCCTGGCCTTGTCCTGCCTTCCAGACCTGGAGCAGGGCTGGATGGCTGCTCCCTCCAGTTAGATGTGAGCACCCAGCCTGGCAGGC
Source organism: Zapornia atra (assembly GCA_013400835.1). Taxonomy (NCBI): domain Eukaryota; kingdom Metazoa; phylum Chordata; class Aves; order Gruiformes; family Rallidae; genus Zapornia; species Zapornia atra. Next base: position 814,759 of record VZTU01024708.1, on the reverse strand, counting down.
GATCCCACAGCCCACTAGCAGGCAGAACCACTTCATGTAGGGAGGCTGCTGCCACAGACCATCCGCGGGGCCGAGAGCAGCGTTCCTGCAGCTGGTGTCTCCCCCCAGACCCTCGGGGGTGCTGGGAAGCAGCACTGGGAAGTGGCCATTTTCCTCCTTGAGCCCTGAGCTTTGGTTCTTGGGTACAGACCAGGAACTGCTTCGGGACAGTCTGAGTGTGGGGCTCGCTCATGCTCCCAGGAGCAGTGGCACCGCTCCTCCCCCAGCCCAAGTAAGGTCTTTGGGCCATTAATGGTCTTTCGCTCTGCAGAGACCTGCTTGTTTCCAGTGGAAAATCTGGTCTGCTTCCTCTCTGAGCTGGGACTTCTCCTGTGCTACTTCAAGTTTCCGGTACTTGGTGTGCGTTTGCCCTGTCCCCCCACCTTGCTGTCCTCCCCATGTCCTTGCTTGGTGGTACAGCTACAGCTGGTCCCTGTCACTGCATCCCCATGTCACTTTGTTCCCCTGAAATCCCCCAGATTACACTGGAGCCCCTCCCTGGGTGAGCAGCACTCACACAGCGGGGCCAGTAGCCCTCGAGGAGCTTTGTACTGACAAAGGCAGCGTTTGGATCCCACAGCATCTGAGAGGCTCTGTCCTTTTCCTGTGGCATCTAGAGGTTTGAGGCCTCTGAGATGCTGGTTCTTGGCTGCCTCAGAGCCAGGCGTCGGGGGGACCCACCTGTACCCCATCCCCAGAGCGGGACGATGTTCTGCCGTGTTAGGAGCTGCAGAGGTACGCCCCCTCCCCTCCACCCCAGTACAGGGGCTTTCAGCCCACAGTGGAATTTTTTTCCTGCTTTTCACCCTGTTAGAAGAGGAAATTTCCTGCCCTGTGCAGACAAAGGAGGGGCCGGGCCCGCCGCCCGCCCGGGGCTCGGCGCACGCCGCTCTGCCTCTCCGTAAACAAGTTGATTTAACGCTGAGGAGAACCGCAGCGCTGCGGGCCGGGGCTCCCGGTGCTCACCCATCACAGGCTGCCCTTTGTGCTCCCCATGAAGGGCTCTTTTCATCCCTGCCCTGGCCCGGCGCCCGCTGTGGCTACCTGGGGCTGGACAGCCCGTTGCTGGCCTCAGAGTTCACCCACCCCCTGCCCTCACGCCTCGCCCGTGCCGTAGCAAAGCCTTCCCTGATGAGCAGCACCGGGGTCTGCCTCGGGCAGGGCTGCAGGTGACGCCAGCCGTGCTGACCCAAGGGCTGGAACGAGCCTTCCCTCCTTTGCTGGGTTTAGTCTGGGCTCCGTGGTGACTCCCAGCTGCCGAGTACCAAAACCACTCAGCAGCTGGCACGGTGTGAAGGATCTCGCTGGGGCTCCCACCTGGCTGTAGCACTCAGAGCGCTTTTGGGGTGCCGGTGGGTCGTGTACCTCAGCGTGGCTTCTTGCCCAGCCAGCCTGGTCTCCTGGATGGTGTTGTCAGGGCTCTGCAACTGGAGAAAGCATGGATTTCTCCTCAGAGGTCCTGAGCAATTCCCAATACCCCACTATCGGAAATAGGGACACAACCCAGTCCTGAACCCTTCTTGTGCACGTGATCTTGGTGCACCAGGCAGTGGAGCCCATTCGGGCGCTTTCTGCACACCCAAACCCTTTCTTCCTCTCTCCCCAAACCCCAGTGGCACTCAGCCCTGCAAGAGCTGGGTCTAGTTTTCCCTACCAGAAAACCCAGGAGGTCAGTCAGAGCTGCTGCAAGGTCTTGGCTTCCGAATCCTGTTTACATTTGGTATCAAAACTCTTGATGGGGGCCTGGGAATTTCCTTGTTTTGAGCTGAAGTGGAAGTAGGTTGGGCTGGAGCAGCGTGTCAGGGTGCCTGGTGGGGGGGAAAGCAGGAGATGCTCTCAAGGGGAATGATCAGAGGAGACCTTGTCTGGGGACATCCCATCCCTCCTCTTTGACGCCATCCTTCCCAGGCCTTGCAGGGCTCCTCACCTGGAGATCTCATGGCGTTACTGCTTCACCACACAGTAACTCCTGATGTTTTCTTCCCTCTCCGTGGCTGCAGCTGTAACCACCCCGAGCTGGAGAGCGGGAGGACATGCAGGGCGGTGTGTAGCTCTCCCTGAGGTAAGGCCATGTGTAGCCTCAGCGTATGGCAGGAGACATGCCATCCTCTGCCTGCCTGGTGCATCTTAAGTGGGTTTTCCTAGACCTAGGGCTGATCCCAAGGCACAGTGTGGCCCTCTCCCAGATGTTAAACATCTGGTCTTGTGGTAGACAGCGTGTCTGGAGGGGTTTCTTGGTGGTTCTTTACCGAGTTCTGGGGTGAGCAGGGCAGCCGTGCGCTGCCTTGCCTCTGGTGTGCGACCCTCCATCGCGCCCTCCCTTGAGACAGGCCTGCACAAGTGAAAACGGCCGTGCCCTGCCCAGGGCCGTGGGGGCCCCTGGAACTTGTGTGTGACTCCTCCTTTCCTGGCAAAAGGCTGGGCCAGGTTGGAGCTGTCCCTCGGAGGCCGCTGAGGGGAGCGGGCACGACTCCTCTGGCTGGTTGTGCAGGGCTCCTTGGGTGGGTGGCTGGGCTGCTCGGGCGCACGGGATCGGGGCCAGGGGGGATCGGGGGCACGTGAGGACACAGGCTCTTAGTTTCAGGGAGGGAAATCAAAGGCAGGTCTTGGAAAGCGAAGTGCAGGTTGCCAACCGTCCCTCTCCCAGGCTGCAGCAGCTGTCTCTGGGCACGGCGCTCGCCTTGGCTTTGTGTTTCCCCCACCCCTGCTGCAGGGCTCCTGGCATCTGCTCCAGCAGCACAGAGCCGAAGGGGAGGCAGCAGCCCCGGCGCGTGGCTCTGCTGCTGCTCCCGGCCTGGCCGCTCCCGTCTGGGGCCGAGGGAAGGGGTTGTGTTTCCTTGGTCCAAGTGCTGTTAAGGTAAAATCGCAACGACTCGGGACAAAAGACCCCAACCCCTCATGTTCAGCGCCCTCTGCCCCCTCTGTGAGGGCGAGCTCAATACAGGCTTTAATCAGACGAGGGGGATTAACGAGGTGTGTATCCAGAAGCCATCCAGGACTCTATCCAGGCAAATTCCACCGGTTCCTCTTGGCTTGGCTCTCAGAAATGCCCTGCCCCATGCTCTGCCCCACAAGAGCTGCAAAGCTTCTCCTCAGGAGTCAGATATACCAGGGACAGGTGGGACTTTCTGGGCCCCATGGTCCTGGTTGGAGCTTTGCGCTATGGTTGGAGAAGGAAGCACCTCCCTCCCCGTCCCTTTGAGAACAGGGACTTGCACAGACCCAGCCCTGGTCCTATGGGCTCCCTGGACGGTGCCCATGTGTGTTACGGCTCCTGGGAGCAGCCACCTTTCCCTGGTGGGTCCGCTGATCCCAGCTCAGTCTCCTCCCACAAAGTGATGGCTGCCCTGGGACCAAGAGGTAAGGAGGGTTCCGGGCCCTTAAAGCTGGGGCTGGCGCTGCTGAGATGTGCTGCTGCTGCCTCTTGCTGGGCCAGGGAGAGGCTGGGACAAGCCTCGGAGTGCCCACGGTGCAGGCTGAGACTGTGCCGGCACTGGGGTGCGTGGGGACATCTGTGCCTTGCCCCAGGGAGCCCAGGCTGCTTGCTCTGGCTCCACTGATGCCCCGATAGCCCTCGTGTGAGTTCAGGTGGGTGGGGGTGCTGGATGCTGTTCGCTTGTTCCTCCCCTCCTCCTTTTTTCTCCCTCCCCCATCCCAGTGCAACATTCCCAGTGGTTTCTGCAGGGAGCTGTGGAATGTCTCCGGCTCCCGCCAGAGCCCACCCGAACAAGCCGGGCATTGACCGGGAGCGCTCGGCTCAGCCGCACACAGACAGGGAGGGCTCTGGGTTGGTCCCTGACCCCACAGGGGAAGAAATAACAGGAGGTGAACGGAACCATCAAACAGGGCCCGGGCTGCCTTTCATCTCCCTGGCACTGCGGGGAGGGGGCCAGAGGGACCCCAGGCTCTGGGGCTCTGGCCCAGGGGAGATGTGGCCTGTGCAGGGCCCGTGCCTCCAGCACCCTGCCCTGTATAGGCTGCCGGTGCCAGTCAGAGAGGACCCCAAGATGTGGATTTCTGCCTGTTGCAGAGATGTGACAGCCACTCCCAGCCCACTCCTCATGGTGCCCACGAGCAAACTGGCTGTGGGTGTGGTTGTTCACGCTGCACCCCTCTGTGCACGAGCAGAGGGTGTGCACACTGGGGAGCTCCCCATTGTCCCATGTGTGCCATGTCTACCACAATGCCACAAAAGCCCGGGGTGCACGCACTGCCTTTGGCTGCTCTGGGTGTTGGTGTTCTGCCATGGGGAGCCCGGCTCTGCCCCACTGGGTTTCTCTGCCCTCAGGCCCCATCCACCCGCACAGGGACACTCTGCAGGCCCCTGGAGCCCCAACCCTGCCAAGCTGTGGCTGTCACTGTCAGCCGGGGCTGCTGTGCCCGTGGGTGACTGTTTGGGTGTTCATCTCCTAGCAGAGTACCTGCAGGGCCCGATCCCCACCCTCTGGAATGAGCCACCCGAGCTGCCCTCTGGAGCCGGCCCCTTCGACGCCGCCACCACCACAACTCGGCTTTCGGACGCCACCGCCTTCCCCCCATACACCTCCGAGCTGGAGCCCGAGGACACCACCCACCTGCACCGGCTGGATGCTGGGGACGGTACGTGGCTGTGCAACAGGCTGCCCGCAGGTCACTGCCACTGCGGCTTGGGATGTCCTGGCTCCTTGTGGGCCTGTCGCCTCTGCCAAGGCCATACATCCTGCCCAGGGCTGAGCTGCCACAGCGGGCACCTGCAGCAAGTGCCCAGCATGGGCCGGGCTCTCCTGGGCCAGCGCTGCCCAGTGCTCATTGAGCAGGGAGCGCCAGCACTGTCCCTGGCTCCTGAACCGCAGCCAGTGCCCGCCGGGCCGAGGCTCTGCAGCAAGCAAAGCCCCTCTCACTGTGTGGGTGTGAGCTGGGGAGCTGAGTGCCCATGTCCCACTTTGGGGCAGCCGTCCCTGTCACCGGGAGCTGGCTGAGGCAGCAGGGGCTGGCTCTGGCCCCCTGCCCAAGGGCTCGATGCTGCTGGGCGCAGGACCGCGCCGTGGCTGTGAGGGAACGAGTGAGCAGGCTGCTATGGCTGGGGAGGGAGCTCTGGGGCAGGGGTGTGGCTGACAGCCAGGTACCGGCTGGGTGTTGTGGGGGGTTGGTTGATCTCCCTTGCCCTCCCAGTCTGGGACCCACTAGCTCTGACCTCGTGCCTTGTTCTGTCCCTGCAGGCTCGCTGGGGCCCGGAGCTATCGGTGCCATTGTCATCGCCTCACTCCTGGGCACATCTGTGCTTGTCGCCTTGGTTGTCATCACGCTGAGGAAGTTCTCAGCCTCCTGAACTCAATAAAAGCTCTGTGTGATACAGCCAGCTCGTCTCCTGCCCAAAACCGCTCCTGCACCCCATCTGACCCAGGCCCCTTGGGGACAAATGCCACGGATGCGGCACAGGGCACTCCAGCTCCCATGCTGGGCAGCAAGGCTGCAGCCCAAAGTGATCTATGCTCTTAGCAGATCTCCTGGGTGTGCGAGAGACCTGGTGGGCTTGACCATGGCCAGCGGTGACACCCCCACATTTGGGAAGAATGGGTGAGCAGCACTCACATGGCAGCAGCTCTCTTAGCCTAGCTTGGGTGGTGGTCACAGAGCGGGGTGTCACCTCACGCAGCTGCCCTTGGGAGGGGTGTTGGTGTAGCCCACCCCCATGCTCCCCTGGTGCCCCATATTCGTGTTCAGCCCAGCTTCCACCCCCTGTGTTTGGGCTGGCTGCCCCCCACTGCTGGCAGCAGCGGGGAGCTGGGGAGGAGGCGCGCAGGAGAAGGTGACACACAGGTGGTGCTTTGGCGCTGGCTCGCTCAGCTATATTTCATCACACAGAAAAACGAGACAACGAGAAGTTCCCCTCGGCTCGCTGAGGCAGCCCAGCGGGGGCTGGGGGGGCTCCAGCCCCTGCCTGTGGGCCCCAGGCCTGGCCCTGTACAACATGTGAGACCATGGAGACGGAGGCGTGCAGGGCTGGGTCTGAGGGATAACACTGGGTGCCACTTGGTGCCTGAAAATGGCACAGCCTGTGCCTGGGGTGTGGAGTCCTCAAAGGTCACAACAGGAAGAGAGAGGCCAGAGCGTGTCCAAGGGCTTGGCGGGGGGCTGTGGGATGGTGTGTGGTGGCCCTGAGCCCCTCTCCCATGGAGAAACATGGGGGGAGCCTTGGGCCACCCCCTCCACTTGTTAAACAGCTGTTTCCCACAGGCAAGGGAGCATCTCTGTGCAGGGACGCAAAGGGCCCAGCTGGGCGTGTGGGGCTGCAGAGCTGGGGGGGGCAGGTCTGGGATGTGGCGATTTCCTGGGTGATTTAAATGACTCCAATGGGTTCTGTGTTAGAGATTTTGTGGCTGCTGCAAGATCTGGGCCCCGAGCTGGGGGTTTTGTTGTTCTCAGGAAGCTGAGTGGAGGGATCCTGGTTTGGGGTGTCCCCACTCCATTAGCCTGATGCACTAGCCTGGAGGCTGCGGTCCCTTCCCATCCCCAGCTTTGAGTGGGTGCTGGCAGGTGCCCAGCAGCCTCTGGCTGGCGTGAGCTGCCCTGGGACCCTCTCCCTGGGGGTACAGGTGTGTGGGGGCAAGCACAGCCCTGCTGGGTGGTGGCACTGAGCTGGGCCTCACGGCAGGGAGGGGGGAAACGCCTTTGCTCCCCCTTCACTGCTGTGGCTCCCACCAGTTTGGTCCTGGGGGGTGGCTGCAGCTCCCTCAGAGCAGGGCCGGCTCTGGGCCAGATGTACCAGGGCTGTGGTGACAGGACAGACACCCCAGCCCTGCGTGGCCCAAAGACCAGCTCTGGTGTGGCACTCCAGAGACCCCTTCCCATGGCTGTGGAGTGTCCCGCTTCCTCCCCGTGCTGCTCTGCTCTGTGCGCGGGGCCAGCGCATGGCTCCAGCAGCAGGCAGCTGCTCTCCATCGCCCAGCTGCAGCACCGCTGGAGCATGCGGCAACGCAGCCCTGCCGCCTGGACGGCGACTCCGTGGTGCTATGGCAAGATGCCAGAGAGTTGAGTTCCTGATGGATGCTGGCCACGGCTCAGGAGCAGCCCGTGGCTCAGAGGTCCTCGGCCGTGGCCACTTGTGGGGCTGTTGGAAGCGAGGCAGGGGAACACCAGGCAGCTGCTGTGGGTCCATCCCCCGGCCGGTGTCAGCGCTGTGCCCTGGGCTTCATGCGATGCTCAGTGCCGCAGCGGGAAGGAGCGCCGGTCCGTCCCCGCAGAGGGTTTGCGTATGTACACACAGAGGTGAAGCCTGTACAGCGCGGCGGGGTGGCAGGGTTACATGCAGGCAGCGATGGTGGGACGGCAGCTCCTGGGGCAATGTCACTCGCCTGCCGCGGGCAGCTCGGGCCTGATGGTGCTCCGGTGGCACGTGGCGGTGTGCGGAGAGGCAGCAATGAACAGCGGGGACTGCAAGGGCCAGATCAGCTGGGAAAGGCTGCGGTGCCAGACTTCTGCAGCAGCTTTGCCGAGGGATGCCAGCTGTGGAAGAGGAGGTGAGCCACGGCGTCGGGGCCATTGGGTGGGCAGGGACGCAGGTCAGGGCTGGCAAGGCCAGGCTGCTGGTGGAGTGGGGCTGGGCATGGAGAACTTCAGAGCCCTTTGCTGGAAATGGGACAAGGGTCTGCCTGTGGGCATGGGCCCAGAGGCTTCACAGCAGGACTGGGCAGGGGCAGTGCTGGGGTTCACCCCAGCCCGATGCCAGTGGGGCATGTGAGAAGTGGTGAGGCAGCTCCTCTCCATCTTACCAAAGTAGAAACTGGATCGGTTTTAGGAGGGCCCTGAACTCCGGCAGCAGCGATGGGCTCCAAGCGCCCAGACTGGGCAACACGCAGTGCCTGGCCGTGGCCATGCACCTCTCCCAGGCGGCCCGGCCCAGGCTGGCACGGGTGCAGGGAACAGGGGTCAGCTGGCCGGCACCTGCCTGGCTCATGTTCTTTGGGGCTTTAACCAACACCCAGAAGGGGTTATTTGAACCAGCTGGAAGCACTGCTCTCCAGGGAAGGATCAGTGCTACAGGGGGCATGTCAGGGAGCCCAGGGACTATATTCTGCTTGTTCAGGGGTGCCTGTGCCTGGCCTGGCACACGGGACCCCGCACCGTGGCCCACAGCAGCACCGCCACGTCCTCCCAGCCAGCAGGCTCTGCCCCTCTCCCAGAGACGCTCCAGATGCTTGGGGACACCAGTGGTCATTGGCGGTTCCTGCTGCCCAGTTTCCTCCGCTGGCTGTCGTCTGACTTGTGCACACGGAAGCACTCCTTCAAGTTCTGGGCTCGGATTTTGGGGTTCAGGATCTCCTCCCCCATAGAACTGGGGAACCAGCCCCTCTCCTGGTCGTGAAGCCGCTCCCCAAATATCCAGCCTGAGCAGAGACAGAGACAGGGATAAAGGGGGGAGGACTGGCCCTCGCTCCCGTGCTGGGACAGTTGTGCTGGCAAGAGCCTAAGGAGCTGGCAATGCCTTCTGGAAGCCTCTGAGGCCTGTGCCAGAGCAGAGGCAGCTTGGAAATCTGGCCAAGGAAGCCCGCTTGCCTGAGCAGCACTGTGTTTGGACAACAAGCTCAAGAAACACCAGCAGAAAGCCACCACTGCTGCTACCGAGTGCCCTCCACTGCCCCAGAAATGGTCCCTAGCAGAGACCAAAGCAGCAAGTCCACCAGCTACAAGCATGCCCCAGGGAGCAGGACCAGGTGGGTGTGAAGCACCAAGGCATGAGCAGCGCCGGGTTACACCTTGTGTGGCTGTGCCAGACCTGCCAAGGCCCGTAGCCGCTGCCGGGGTGGCCATGCCAGCCCTGCCACAGCTCAGGGCAGCAGCCTGGGTGTGCCAAGCATCAGGGCAGGCAGTGACTCCCTCCTGCCATGGACTCCCTCAGCTGCAATGCCGATGCAGAGGTCTCTCCCTGGCCAGAAGGCCCCTCCTGTTTGCCCACAGCTGCCTGCCTAGAGCAGAGCCCACCCTTCCCATCCCCCTTACCGTCATCTGTCTTGTCCAGGATGTTGAGGACATCAGCCAGCTCCAAGGACAGCTCGTCTGGCTGCTGGGCCACGTAAGGGTGGACGCACTGGATCTGCGGGCAGTCTGCCAGGGAACAAGGTTGGAGTGAGGGATGGGCTGGGATAGAGCCCGCTGCCGTGCGGCTCGGGCGGGTGTAGCTCTGCCAATGGTAATCTTGCCGATCTGGTAAGACCCCCCTGCAGCTTATAAGCAGGAAGGGATTCAACTTTTTAAAAGGATAGACAATGGCAGGACAAGGGGGATGGATTAAAACTAAAGGAAGGAAGGTTTAGATTAGGTATTAGGGGGAAGTTCTTTACAGAAAGAGTGGTGAGGGGCTGGAACAGGCTGCCCAGAGAAATAGTGGATGCCCCGTCCCTGGAAGTGTTCAAGGCCAGGTTGGATGGGGCCCTGGGCAACCTTGTGTAGATCCAGGCCTGAGGTTGGTGGCCCTGCCTGTGGCAGGGGGGTTGGAGCTCTCTGATCTTTGGGGTCCCTTCCAACCCATGCCATTCTATGATTCTATGAGGCTGAGGGGTGCCTGAGGGCCCAGGGGGAGTGTCTCTGTGGGGAAGGGAGCTGGGTGCATGTCACCCAGAGCCACCCATGAGTGGCCCGGGCGGGAGGAGGCTGCTGGTGCAGCCCAGACAGGGCTAGAGGGGAAGGGAGCGAGGCCAGGGCTGGGCTGAGACAAGTGGGTGGTGGTGGTAGCGTGAGGGGAGCCCAGGGAGAGGGTTTGGTGTTGGCAGAGAGCCCAGGCCTGGGGATGGGCTGAGATGAGGGCAGAATAAGGTGCCCTGGGGTAGGGATGATGAGCACCTGGCTCCTACGCTGTTCCTCTTACCAACGAGCCTGGATGTGAACGAAACAAACTTGGTTCTCCGGTTTGGGGCCAGCGAAATCATCCAGCGCTTCATTTCGCTCCTGCACAGGGGAGACAAAGCGGAGCTGTGAGTATGAGGCAGCCGTAGGAACCCCAGCTCTCCTGTCCAGCCAGCCCCAGGCTCCGCATTTGTCTCCCAGCTCTTTCCTGCCTGTCCCCCCAGGCTCACTGGTGACACTGAGCCCCCTCTCGAACACCCTGTTGGGATGTTGCCGTGGTGCTCTGCCAGGCGTGCAGCAAGCCTCGGGCAGTAGGAGCAGTTCTTCCTGGGGAAAAGCAGTTAGAGGAACCGTTTGTTCCCGCAGCCGCTGTGTGGGAACATTTAAAAGGCAGAGTCGCTGGCTTCACTTGCAGATGAACTCTGGCCTGAGACAAGAGACCTGTGTGAGCACGATGCCAAGGACTGCTGAAAACCAGCCGTTGGCCGGGCACCATGAAGATGTGTAGGATGAGAGCCCCGCACTCAGGCACTGGCATGCAGAGACTGGACCAAGAGGCTTGCTGTGCTTTTGTGGGCCAGTCTTGCATGCAGCTCCTTGCAGGGCGCTCTGGATCCTGCCCACCCCCACCAGCTCCTCTGAGTCTGCGAGAGCCCTCCCTGCGCTGAGGTTCTGCCCCTGCGTCCGGCTGTGCCCAAATGCCCTGTGGGCTCCCGGCAGAGCCCACCCAGGGCGCTGGCTGTGAGCTGTCACCGAGCTGGTCACCACTGCTGTGCAGGTTCAGAGCCGGGCAAGGCTGCAAGAGGCCAGGGAATAGATGCAGCAGCCTCTGCTTGGCACCCGCTTGTCTCTTCTAATTCTTTGGCTCTCCAGTTTGTGCCCTGTACTGCCCCCATCATCCCTGCAGCTCTAGAACAGCAGCCTCCAGCTGTCCCTGCATCCCATTTTGGAGCATAAGACCTGCTGGCAAGCTGCGTGCTGGATCCCAGACCCACCCTGGCTACCTAGGAGATGGGACAGGGTGCCTAAGCACAGAGCTGTGATTGCCTTCCCTGAGCTGGGGCAAAGCCTGGCCTGGTTTCATCGTTCCCTGCGCAGTGAAGTCTCACAGACATCAGCAGAGCGTTTGCCCTGCATAACTGACTGACATCTCTATTTTCAGTACAGCAAAGCTGCAGGTACGTGGCTGGGAACAAGGTGCAGTTGCTTGTGTGTGGGGTTTGTCTTCCCAGTGCTGGTGCTGTGCTGGGCGTACAGGGTGCAGCCCTTGAGGGGGCAGCAGGACATGGTCCCAGGAGGAGCTGGTGTCTGTTATGGGGTGTGGATGTGGGAACACAGGCCTATTGACAGTGAAGCCATCAATAGGTTATGCAGGGTGCGCATCACCTCTGGTGGCTGCTTAACTGGCGGGATGCGTACATCTGTGAGAGCGCGGGTGCTGTGCCTGGACAAGGTGTGGGCCTGGTAAAGCTCAGGTCAGTGGGAGAGCTGTGCTCTGAGCTCTGAACTGGTCATGTCTGCGTTAGCACTGTTGAATCACTGGTCTGGTTTGAGCTTGTTGGGAGGCTGAAGAATCAGTGAGCCAAAAAAATCTGTAGCCAGGGAGACAAGGAGGCCCTGAGCAGTGGAAGGGCTGTGTGAGATGGGCACCAGCTCTGGAAGGTGCTGAGGAAGAGTCTCTCCTCTGCCCCTGCAAGCAGGAGCCACTTTTGCTTCACAGGGTTGGTCAGGTGCTGCCTTGGTCTTTGCGATGAGGTGCCGGAGCGTGCACAGTGGGCATCCTACTCGCTTGCGCTTTCTGACTAAGCTGCGGGCTGTAAACCAGGCCCTGGAGCCTATTCCTGACCTCTCTGTTCTAGAATGCAAAGCACCCATCCACCCCCCACCCCGACGCTGCGTGGGTACTGTACAGGAGACCTGCCTGACTCACTAGTGCCTTTCAGCAGGAGAGACAGAGGGTGGGCTCAAGGCAGTGATGCTGGGCAGAGGAGTTTGTAGGGCTGGCCCAACCGTGGCAGTAGGACCTCTTCCTGCCTTAGCTTGGTAAGCCTAGAAAGCCCCTTCAGTGCAGGCAGGGTGATGGGTGCAGGGATCACGCACTGTGAGCACTGGCAGGAGTGTGGGGTGCTGCCATACTCACTGGGACGATGCCTTCAGCATGTAGCTGGCCTCTCGGTCATCTGCGTTCTCCAGCAGCCTCAAGATGAAGACGTTGGCCAAACTCTGCCCCTGGTCTTCTAACTCCTCAACCCGCAGGAGCCCCCGGGGAGCAGAGTCAAACACTTGGTACTTGTCCCTAGGAGAGGTTAGAGGATTAGGAAAAACTGCGGTCCCCCCAGGAGACTTTGGCCACCCAGAACTGTGGCACAGATGCAGACCAGGAGCCTCTGCGTGGCAGGAGGGTAAAAGATGCCCTGCTATGGGAAGAAATGAGTAGCTGGCGATGAAAACCCACCGCAACGCGAGAGACCCTCTCCTTTGGCATCCCACATGGCCTCAAACAAGTTGCTTGCTCTGTCTGAGCTCCCCGTGTCCAAAACGCAGGCGGTGCTCCCTCAAAGGGGGCTGTGAGGCGTGATTCATTCCCATTTGTGAGCTGCCTCTGTGTTTGCTGGATACAAGCTGCCGCAGAAGCAAAACATTTCCAGGCGTACAGACACCGCGGCGACATGTTTATTAGAAGCGTTGGGCTAGCGAGATGCTCTCTACTGGTGAGCCCAGTTAATGCTACAAAGAACCTGCTGTTCTCTGGGACATGGCTGTTTGTGCTGCTGTATTTCACTAGTGTCTAGTGGCACAAGGCATGGTCCTGAGCATGATGACGTTCTCCTCCCGTAGCAGGTTACACCATGACAAACATAACCGCTAGCCTCAGGCCCAAATGTACACACCTCCCTGCAGCTTAGATGTTGTACCCTGTTTGCTCAGAAGCTTGACTGAGCCTGAGCTGGTCTTCAAGCAGTGATGAGTCAAATAAATAAATTGCTTCTCAACAGGATGACAGATCTCCTGGGTCAGCCCACCAGCTGATGTAGCTCACTGCTACCATGTAGATACATGCTGGACCTGGCCCAGAACCTCACAGACTCACAGAATTGTAGGGGTTGGAAGGGACCTCGAGAGATCACCGGGTCCGCCCCCCCTGCCAAAGTCCTGTTTGCCATGAATTTTCAGATGGAGAGAGCTGTGCCACCCATGAAGCATCAACTGCGCTCAAAGGTAGGCACCTTGCCTTTGGGTCAGGCCAGAAGGCCCTCCCTGTGCCTGGGGGACAGCATCCTAGTTTGGATAAACTGGGGGCAAACAGGATGGATGAAGTGCCCCACGTACTACCCGAATTTTGCACTCACCCAGGAATCTGCCGGCAAATTACCAGCAGATCATTGAAAAGAAACAAGTAGATTTCTCTGAAGAGTTTCTTGGTGCGAAGCGTTCGCGATGTCTTCGGCCCGTTCATTTGCTGCAGTTCCCCCTGCTTCAGCAGCCAGCGGGAGTGAGAGATGATGGGCACAGACTAGAAAGGAGGAGAAGACAGCAAAGATCAGGAGAGCAGCAAAACACCACGGCATTATGCGGTCAAGAAGCTGGAAGCAACAAGAGCTAGTAAAGGAGGAGTAGAGGGCTCCCATCACCACCACTTCCATTGCTGACGATGGAGCAGAGCTGCAACAGAGGACAGCGTGCTCTGCCTTCCACCCCGCAACCCAGCTCAGAGCATCACAGAGCTCAGACAGGGATGTGGCAGGGCCCTGGGAATGAGCAAACACTGGAGGACAGCGATGCTGGAGTGCCAAGCGCTGGATTTAACCACCAGGCCATGCCTGATCTCTCTCTGGAGGATCCTAGTGCTGTCCTGTAGACTCTGGCCAAGCCCCAACACACTGGCAAAGTACTCTGGAAAAAATTGCATTTTTGGGGCACCAAGTGTCACTTTTCCAAACAATTGGTCTCAATTTTGTTGTTGTTGCTTCAGCTGTACATAAAAAGGTTGCCGGGAACCTAAATATGCTCCTTAAAGTTCATGAAGCAGATGGGTCTGAGAAAGCATCTCCAACAGCACTGGAGAAAAGAACTGGCAGCTTCATACCCTGCACCAGAAATCCATGGCAGGTATTAAATGGCCAGACGGCCCCATGGATCGGGCATTCCCTGAGATCACAGGCAGGTAATTACAGACTGCACATGAATGCAGGGATGAATTAGAATAGTGGGGCAGTCTTTGTTTTGGTATTCTAACAGCTTTAAAACATTTTGCTTTGCAGCTTTCACCTTCCTTTAACATCACTTGAGCACAAAATAACAGCCAAAAGCTGACCTGCGTTTTGAGGAGAGGTGGGAGGGCAGAGCCAGATCTGAGTGCTGGAGCGGGAGCCACCCGCTGCGCACAGGTGGTTCGATGCCACTGTGTCACACACACAACACACTGGCCTCAGTGCTGCCCCTGGCCTCTGCAGCACCCGTGCACAGCGCCTGCAGCAGGAGCGACCCTTCCAAAGGCTTCCGAGAGGAACAGCGTGGGCCAGCCCAGCACCCAACTGCTTGCTAACAGGGGTGCAACTCGGTTACTGCCGCCAGGTACGTGTGCACAGCACCTGGATGCTGCTGGCTCGCTGTCTGCACAGGGTCACCAGTCTACACATGTACCTTGATCTTGAATTCCAGTTTCTTCTGGATGCTGATCATCTGCTCCGTTCGGCTCATCTTCCTGACGCCCTCATTGCACGCTTTCACCACCTGGGACAGGAGCAGAGAGATTTGCCTCCAACCTTTCGGGGGTAAGTGATGGACAGCACAGAAAGGCCTGACCGCGGCAGGGAACTGACCAAGCCAAGCTCTGCTGTCAGCACTGTACTTGTGTGAAAGAAAGAAGGAGGGAAAAAAACCACCCCACCAGAGCCCTCCAAAAAAACCCCAAAGGTGTCATAGGTGGAAGCTGACTATCAGAGGACATGTCAGATTGCTGCATTGAGATGCTGAACCAGACAGCGAAGGCGATGGCTTGTGACATGCCCTGTACCCCATCCTCCCCCTCTGCTCTGCCCTGGTGAGACCCCATCTGGAATACTGTTATCTAGTTCTGGGCCCCTCAGTTCAAGAAGGACATAGAACTTGAAAGACTCCAGTGCAGGGCCACTAAGATGATGGAGTGGAACCTCTTCCTTATGAGGACAGGCTGAGGGAGCTGGGACTCTTTAACTGGAGGAGACTGAGGGGTGACCTTGTCAATGTCTATAAATATGTAAAAGTTGAGTGATCAGGAGGACCCTCTCAGGGATGTCCAGTGACAGGACAAGGAGCAATGGGTGCAAGCTGGAGCACAGGAAGTTCCATGTGAATATAAGGAGAAACTTTTTCCCTGTGAGGATGATGGAGCCCTGGGACAGGCTGCCCAGAGAGGCTGGGGAGTTTACTTCTCTGGAGACAAACACCGCATAGATGTGTTCCTGTGTGACCTAATCTACATGATCCTTGTCTCGCAGGGGGATGGGACTAAGTGATCTTTTGAGGTTCCTTCCAACCCCTAATGGTCTGGGATTCTGTGATTCCTTGTCCATAACGCTTGAAATGAGGTACACATGCCAGTATCATCTTCAAGAAGAGAATGAAGCCAAAGATCTTAATTTCAGAGATGCAAATGCTGTGGTTCTGCCAAGCAGCACCAGATGCCAAGGCAGTGAAATATCCTGGGGACAGAGCTGTTCATCATACAGAGCCCAGCTGTGTTCTGAGTACAAACTGCTAACTGAAAAACCACAGCCGACATGCAGGCACTACCCTCCTGCAGAGACCTTAACCTAGATGCCACTGCCTGTTTCGTAAGGAGCAACTCTCTCGAGAACTGGCCAGGGAGAGAAATTACACTGGAGAACAAGCTCCACTTTGTGCTCTGTTTCTGCTATTCAAAACCCACCAGAACACCAGGAATTGACATCAGGATCAGCTCTTACCCCTCCAATACTGACTGAGAGAATAAGCACCAGATGACCTCTGTGGTGATGCCTGTACTTAGCTGGACATCAGGCACCTTAACTCAAATGCTTGCAGCTAAGTAACCATGCAAAGAGAGTTGTGAAATGGATCATGTGAGTCACTGATGGCTGAGTACTGCAAGAGCGTTCTTCCATCAGCAGTTGTAGTCATCTGCACACTGCAGGAACAGGCCTCCTTGGGATTGTGACCAATGGAGAACCAACTGGCTGCCAGACCAGATACAGCACGAGAGATCCTGCAAATGCTAACGCAGGCAGAACATCCTGGGTTGCTATGGTCTTTGTCTTTATCCCAAGCCATCTCCAAAGCATACGCTTCCTAGAGTAGCTCAGGGCAAAGCCAAGAGCCTGTCCTTGTATTATCCGTCAGAAACTGCAACTGTATCCTCTGGCTGAGGTTCTAGCATGGTTTTCAACTTCAAATGTTCATGCTGAACCATGGGATTCAGGGGATGTTCCAAGCTTCTGGAGGAGGGTTCAAAACAGTCTGCCCCAGACCATTCAGGTATGTAGCCTGGAGGTGGGATCGCCTGGTCTGACTGTGTCAGCAACAGCCCAGATGGAAAACAATCCCAGAGATTTCTGTGCCCAGTGGTAACTAGCACAACTGAGCACCACACCTACCCTCCAGCTCCAGGGAAGAGGGCTAAAAGCAGGTTCGAGTGCTTCACTAAGAAACTGTTATTCCAGGTCAGGGGAAGAAGCGTGCTGTATTGGAGGAAGCCTGACACAGTTGTACTCTGCTGCCTGTTGCAGCTAATTACCTCTCTCAGTGGGACCCGTCACCTTCAGGTATCTGCACAAACAATTTGTGTTCTTGGAAGACCCCGAGGGAAAACCTTCTCCCTGCCCTTTCCTACAGCAGAAACATACTCATCTGCTGTTATCAAGGGATTCCTCCTCACCGAGCTCTCAGTGCTTCTAGATCAGATCAAGGAAGGCTGAAGAAACCTCCTCACGCACAGTGACAGGATTCAGAGGGACAGCTCTGGGAGCAGACCTCTTTTTCTTCTCTTGCATGGGGAAATGAGCACGCTGGTTTAATCTTAATGGCCTTCAGTTAGCTCATCCAAACTTACTGTTTCCAGCTCTTTGTGTGCGTCCAGGGCAGTGCTTTCCCTGTCAGACTTCTCTTCCACCTTCTTCAGAATGTTCTGCAGGGGAGGAAAGGCTGTGTTAACTCTGACGCCGGCCTGGCAGCACCGAAAGGTCTTTGCTAGGCTCAGAGTTATTTCTGGCCGCCAGCCTAATCACAGGGTAGGTGGCAGTACAGAGACTCTCACCTCTTAGTTCCCCTTTCTCATCAAAACCTGTTCCCATCTGACCTTATATCTAAAAGAAACGTAGCAAGCAGGCTCCTGTTTTATCAAAGTAAATTAATATTTAAAAAGTAGCTAGACCTGGAACTAACAGGGAGTGTTATTTGTAACCCCAGTGGGATAAGACCATTTGGGACCGAGCCCAGAAGCATGTCCTCCACCAGTGTTCAGACAAGGTGGCAAAGCACAGGATGAAGACGGGTGATGGTCTGGTCCAAGCCACCGTGATGTCAGGAATTACACATGGAGCATTTCCACGTCCTGCAGCTGTTCTGCACTGTGCATCTGCATCAGCACTTTAACCATCAGCCAGGTGGGTTAAGCACTGTTGCTACCCCTTTTAGCAGCAGAACACAGTTCCTCCTCAGCTTTTTTGCTCAGTAAAATCTATCTGGTAAACTCCATGCTAATTTTGGGGTGGTCTCAGAGTGGCTGACATCTGTTTTCCATAGTTGTTGAGCATGTCTAACCCTGTGGGAAGGCTTTATCCAGCTCTAGGGTTGATCATGGCTGTATCTAAGCCTCAGTCACAAAGGAAAATTCCAGGAGTGATCCAGAAGACCTTTGGGAGAGAGACAAGAGCAAAATTGTACCTGCACCAGCAGCTTGAGCCGAGTGATCCTTTGAAATGGCAGGATTAGAAAGGAAGAAAAGGACAAGCCTTTGCACTTGGGATCCAGCTCCAGCTGTGAGATCACCTCCCGGAAAGCTGGCTTGTCCTGGCTGAGGAAAGAGAGAGAGAGAAGGTGAGGGCTTTGAGTGCTACCCTGCCTGAGTCTATGGTATATGGCTGGTGACCCAAGAGCAGCTCAGTCCCAGAGACAGCATCTGCCTCGGCCTCTCCCAGTAAGAGAGAAGAGGGGAGGAGGGGACTTGAATGCTTCCAGGTGTATTTTAGTTTAAATCTAGAACTATTTATAGTGTTGGGGGAGGGAAAAAAAAAAAAAGACTTTTAATGTACAAGCCATGGTAGTGTTCACATGTGTTAGCACATCTAGCTCAGCAGCGTGCGCTGTGTGCGTAGGTGTGTGTGAATGGGGTGTGTGTCCAAGTAGATGAGTCAGAGGCATAATTATATATCTTTACACAGTTGGAACTCTGTGACAAGGTGAAATTCTGAGAGTCGTAAGAACAAGACAAGCTACAAAACAGCTCGAGCTTGGCTACTCCTGGCTGCTTAGCAAGAGGATGGGAATCGTTATCTGGCCAGAGAAGGGCACGGGCATTGCGTGGATCTCCCTTGCAAGCTCCAGCTGCTGCAGTCGAAGACCGGAGTCCTGGCCAGCAGCACAGCACGGAGGCGAAGGGATCGCCAACTGCGCAAGGCCTGTCTGCGCTCTGTGCGAGACTCGCCACGTCCAAGAGGAGCCACTGCCAGCGCTTCTCCTTGCTGCACCAGCAACACGTGTGACTCACCTGAGCCATGGCAGAGCAGACCTGCATGCGTCCAAGGAACAGCCCAGGGGCAGAACCGTGACCCACCTCAGCCTTTGGGCTCTGCTGAGTGCTGCACAATCCCTGTGCTAGCCAGGAGGCCGTGCAGGGAGCCTGTTCTCTTCATCTTGCTTTATGCTTTCCCGCAGGCGAAAAAAATGCTGCCCTCTAAATGCTGATGTAGGAATGCCTCTGTCTCCAACGGGTCCTTTTCAAGCTCAAGTAATGCAGCCTATTGCTGCTTTCCTTCTGAGTTCAGCTGGTGGCTCTTGGCAGACTTTATATTCTGCTGCTATACTGCTCACCTCTGACTGAAGGAAACACTGTGGTGCCCTCCTTTTGGGAGAGAACAGTTGGGCAAGCTCAACGGAGGCACCTTAAAGTGATTTGGGGTTTTGGGGTGGGTTTTTTGCCTCAAAAACTGGAGAGCAGAGAAAAGAAAGGATTTGGGCTTGTTATACTTCCCTGAACCAGCTGCTGCTGTGGAGAGGAAACACTGCGCAGCACATGCAATGAGCTGTCCTGAAAGAATCCAGGACATTGGAACTAAAGAAAAATTAACTTTCCTGCTCAAAGACAAGCTTGTAGGGCACTCTTTGTTTTGAGCTGCTGTAGGAGAATTCCTACTGGACCAGAAGACTTGCTAGAGCTTAAAAATACTGCAAAAATATCTTGGATTCTATCTTCAGGACCTGGTAACCTCTGTGTGTGTAACACCAGCACATGAAGACAAAAATGTTTTGCGGTTTTTTAACTTTGCAGAAAATTTTGTTGTTCTGGGGAAAAATATTTAATTCTGAGAAGTCTGGGGAAAGCAGCAGCTGTTCTCATCATCAGAGATCTGTATTAGCCTTGGCCTTTCAATCTCTTGCCTCTACTCGCAGTTTGAAAATACATATATACCTGTCACAAGTGTGTGTGTATATCCCACCCCCATGTACACCATAAATACTTCCTGCAGCTGGGAACTGCTGGCTTGGAATGTACTCGGTAGGTACCTGTCACTGTATCACCTCACCTGCACCGTAAAGCCTTGTGATCCTCTCGTCTTTTTATAGGCGCAGTGAGAAATGCGGGAAGGCCTGGGAATCTATCCCCTCCTCAGACACACCAACACTACAGCTAAACCTCTGACCAGCG
Organism: Zapornia atra; assembly: GCA_013400835.1. Taxonomy (NCBI): domain Eukaryota; kingdom Metazoa; phylum Chordata; class Aves; order Gruiformes; family Rallidae; genus Zapornia; species Zapornia atra. Next base: position 795,015 of record VZTU01024708.1, on the reverse strand, counting down.
CAGCTTTGCAAAACAACTTGGCATCAAATACTGGCACTCACAGAAGCTGCTTGTAAGCTCTCTCCTGGTAGGTCTGGTTGGAGACGTAGGTGATGTACACAGAGAAGTGATTAACCGTATGCTGGTAGACAATGTCGCACACATCCGAGATCACGATGTTCTCCTCCACCCGTTGCTCAAGGTCCAACAGGAAGCTAGACAAGAAACCCAGCACTCATATTAATTCTGACACATCTGTCCCAGGTAACTCCCAGCAGAACTCCCTGGGGTTCAAAGCAATGAACGTGCCCAGAGGCTCTTTCAAGAGGCAGTGGGTAACAGACCGCCCCTGCTCAGCTCCTCCGGCACTCTACAAATGAGGTGGGACACTCAGCTGGACAAAAATCCAGCAGCACTTGTCTTACCGCTCGCTAACAGCCATGACATCCAGGACATTGGAGAAGAGGATGTGTGCCTCAGATTGATGTAAGATCTTTTTCAGACGCTCGTTCTCCATGAAGTGAGACACCAGCAGGTTCAGACTCTTGTAATACGAGGCTTCGGAAGTAACCAGTTCAAACATGGCCTGAGGGAGAATCACAGAGAAGGAAATCAGCAGGTACCTTCTAATTCAACAAAGAGGCACACATAATGTTAATGAGAACATCTGTGCTGCAGGGTCGTAGACCTTGCACCCCCTCTCCAGGCCCAGAGCACAGGGAGAGGTAAGCCTGCGATGGCATCTGCCATGTGTTACATGGGATAGTGTCTCTAAAGGGGAAAGATTTCCCCCTTCAGCTATCAGCTCTGGCTCCTTCTGTCTCTCCTATGGTTTTTGACCACACTTCCTTCCACTGGATCTCTCCAGAATTATTTAATTTCCTCATTACATATAAGCAGTGTGATTTTTGTGTGCATAAGAGCGCTTTGTGGGCTCCCTCCCTCCTTCCTAGTGTCATTCAGTCTTGACCTGACTCCAACCCTGTGCTGATCACAACAGCGCTCGCTCATTGCTCAGCTCGTTGTGGCTTACTGTGCTACCCAAGAAGGACTCCTTGCACTACCCATGCTCTCAGTTTAGAAAAGCTGTGTTGTGGGGGCTGGGGTGTACAGCATGGTGCCACTGTGCCACGTGTGCTCCATGGGGTAGAGCTGACATGAATGTGCGGCGCTCCAGTATGTGCCTTCGCTGCCCCAAAGGAAATAGTATCCAAGTGAGGCTCCCTGCTCCAGCCCGGCCAGTTCACCAAGGGCTGGACACAGTGGTCCCTAACTATTACTGTAAGTCATAAATTATCTCCAAATTTCAGCCCTTGCTGCTTCTGTTAGAAAACTCTGGAGCAAGACCCGGCTTCCTTAGGCCAGGGATGTGGTGTGGGGAAGCGGAAAGACAAACTGATGTTTGGTTTGGACACACACCCTTGTCTCATTGACCTGTGATGTAAAACATTGTGCCCACAGCAGGTGCTGCAGGGACAGCCCACTGTCAGCACACTGAACTCGCTTGCCCTGCAGGTAAGTGATTGTCAGTGTTGTTCAGGGGTACATAAAAGCGGTGACACAACTGCCAGATCCGTTAGTTTCCGTGAGGTTAATTGACGATTGTCCCAAGGGCTTCAACGTGGTGAAAAATCATTAGATCTATCAGGCATCTCTTGATGAAGGCACGTCTTGGGGTCCCCTTCCTGGGGCTGGCCCAGGCTGCCCCAACTGAGACAGGAACCTTTTGGTAGCTCAGCCAAAGTCTTGCTTCACATGGAAAAATATCTTTGAAACTACCTGGGGGGCTGTCTTGTGGCTCGGTTGTTCTTTTTGTGTGTTGTTTTTAATGTATCTTTTTAAAGAAATTATTTTAAAGTCTTCACTGATCAGTTTTTTGCCCTTTTCCTGGAAGTATCACTATGTATTCTAGAAGAACCTGTGGTACAGACACCTCGGTTGCATTCCTGACACTGTGCTGCCAGGAGGATGTTACTCGATCCAGAGCTGCTAAAATAGCAGCTGAAGTGACATTTCAGCTCCTTGTGGGGTTAGCAGCCTAGGAAATAGTCCCAGAAGACAGTTAGGTCAAACAGATGGTCCTTTCGGGCACCGGGGAAGAAGGTTGTGACTGCACAGTGCCCAGAAGGGAGGCAGAGCCAAGCAGAAACGAGTGTATTTTGTCAGGGTGTTTAAGGAATACAAGGATGTTTTGTTTCTTTTTCCAAGGCCAGATTCCCAGTGAGAAAAGTGGAGGGAGTATCAGCTTGGCTTCTCCCAGCAGCTTCACCAAGGCACCTGGTGAACCTGAGGGACACCCTATCTCTCTGCGTGACTGGCGAGGTCCTAAGTGCACCTCTTGCAGCTTTAACTGCATTTTTTATTTAATAAATGAGAGGAAGAGTGGAAAGAGGTAAAGATACAACAGAGAGTAAGACAGGATGTGCTGGGACAGCCTGTCCTGTACAGTTATCCTGGGGATTGGTACCACCAGCCATTTTGCACTGCAGCATCCCTGTTGCTTCAAGCCAGGATTTTTTTCTTCCAGGTTTGATTGCAGGATGGCCACGAGAGCCAAGACCCAGCCCTGCCACTCCACCACCCCTTTTAAACCCTCAAACAACTTTGCCTCATCTAGAAGGTGGCTTCCCAATCTGCAGAAGCCCCTTTGCCTATGTTTGGAGAGATTAATTGGTGCGTGTTTGCTGTCTGCCACAGTGATGGGGGGGAGGGGTGTGTGCTCGACCTGCATGGGCACGTGCAGAGTGCAAGCCCTAAAGAAACAGTGAAACCCAAAAGAAATAATGAAATCCATAGTGAAACTACCAATGCACAGCCTTTTGATTTAAAGGAGGTGCTAGCAAAGTAAAGAACATCTCCACCGATCAGGACAAGCTTCTGGAAGTGTTCACAGCATGTGCAAGGCACAGGGTTCTTAAATTTATCTTGGAGATGCAGCTGGCCTTCTGCAGACCCAAAGTACCTCCTCCAAACAGCCCACACTGCTGTCTCCCTTTTGAATGGTAAGTACAAGCTGAAAACCTCCTAAACTGGCATCAGACATCCAAGCATGCGATGCGACGATGCGATCCCTGCGGAGTAACTGAACTTCCCCAGCTCTAAGCAGTCGCTAGAGGAAAAAAAAAAAGAACATGAGCTTCTGGTCTCAGAATTGCAAAAATAGCCAGGAAAAATGGGAACTGAATGGCAATCGATGTGCTACTACCTTCCTGAGCCTGCAAATAGTCTGAAACTCTCTCTTGGAAGCATGACCAGTGCCTTTCCATAGGTCCTTGGGGTCATTAACTCCATGAGATCTCTTTGTCATGTAAAAGCTACATTAATTGTTTTCTTTGCTTATGTTCTGGCAGAGAGACTGAGAAAGGACAAGAGAAGTAAAGCCTAAGGAAGAAGGGAATACAGATGACAAAAAGAGAAAAATTAAGAGTCACCAGAGATGAGAGTAAGTAACCCTACGGGCTAAACTCCTGTTGCAATGATTCAGTATTTTACTATATAGACTGGAAGTTATTTGCTCCCGATGACCCTGCTCTTCATTTAAACCACCAGGTAAGAAGGGGGAGTTCTGGTCTAGCTTTGGCAGGATGCTGCCCTGATCTGATGCCATGGCACTGGCTGTGAGCAGCTCTCAGACCTGGTTGCCTTCACAGCCCTGGTCTGACATCCAACCTGCTACAAGTGCAGGGAGTCCAGCACGAGAGCTCTCTGGAGGTTTGAAACCTTAGGGTTTGCTCAAAGAGGGAAAGGAAGTCAAATATTTTCTGGATGTTTTTGAGAAAATGGAACAGGAGGGAAAGACTGCCTGTCAGATGCATTCCTTCACACAGAGACCATATCACCAGCACGCACAACCAGGTTCAAATCCCTCTTTTGCTTCTGCAAAGAGTATTTCCAGAGCAGCAGCAACTCCCCCATCTAAATTCACACCACAACACACGGTGCAGAGTAGTCTGTCCCTGCCCCTTTTTCAAACACCAAAGTGACCCGAATCTAAATAATCCCTGGCAAAAACTTTACCAAAGCTCATACATCTCAGCAAAAATGGTTTGGTTCAAGGCCTGAGAATTCTTGCTAAGCTGTTTTCATTAGTCATTTGTTTGGGGCAAGTTCCACTCAGCTCAGAATCTCCTGAAACGTGGAAGCTGAATACAGTGTAGGAGAATTGTTACAGTTAGGCAGAAAAGGGCAAAATTAATAAACTGTACAGTAAAAGGGACATACTGAAAAGCAGAGAGCTGAACTGGGGGTGTGTTTTCTCGTTGGTCACTTGTTCTTCCTGCTGCATGCACACTGCCTGTCATTTCCTCCACATTGACTCCATGTCAGAGCCCAAACACCATTTATTTTGGCTTCCTCTTCTTGCATCATTACAGTTTCTCCAGAGTTAAAAGAAAGCCCTTGGTGATTCATGTTTTGCTCTGTTTGATGCTCAACAGATGTCTGGATAATTAAAACTACCCTATCAATGACTTAGTCATTTCTGATAATTATTCTAGTAGCACATAATTATCATATTTCCCTGACCTCTGTGGTCTGTAACGTGTCTTTTACTTTTGTTCTTCCTTCTCCTGCATTTGCACCCCTATTTTCTGTGACAATTCCAGCTGCTGCTTTACATCCTGCTACTCTCACATTCGCTTCAGATGAAAAAGGCTGGTGTCGCAGAGGCCACTGCTGTCTGAGTCCCTTGAGTTCCCAGGGCTAATGGGCCATGCTGCAACATTGTATTATTTTATTCTTTTTTTTCTGAAATTGCTGGCGGGGGGGGGGGGGGGGGGAGATTTTTTTGCTTGTTTTTCCTTTTTGAAACTCCATTTTCTGGCTCATTTTTTCTAGTGGGGATAATGACAAATTGCCTTTCATGTCACTTTCCAAACATCCATTGCTCTTCCAGTCAAGTTGCTTGTTTTGATGCTTGAAAAAAACCCCTGTATCTCATTTCTTATCTCATATCGATTACCTACCATCACCACCAGTAACAAAATCAGATTCCTCCTGCTCTTGTCTCTCTCACTTTGCAGACTTCAGCAGATGAGCAACTTTCTCTCTGTTTAAGCCCTGCTACAGCGGTGCTCCCTTCCTCAACTGCAAACAGAGGGGTTTGCTTCAGCTTGTTTTCTGTCTGTGCACTTGTATTCCTCCCTGTGGTCTGAAGAATACCCTTGTTCTCCCTTTCCTGGCTGAAGAGCTGCAGCCTCTTCTCGTCTCCCGGTGTTTACCACAGCTCTGAAGGTAAAATAGGGTCCAATTTTTGTCATTAAGACCTTTACTCCAGAATTTCTGCTGCTCTGTACTTCCTGAAGGAGAGCTGGTGGAATTTACCTGAAGGTGAATGCTTTACATGCACTTAATCAAGCAGTGCTTGCTTATAGCAAGGCTGAATTCAACATCAAATCTTCAATTGCCTCAGTGGTTTCTCCAGCCCTCCTCGTTTGCTGTCCTTGACACCCCTCACAAAGCAAAATCTCTGCTTTATCTGTTCAATGTTCAGCCAATTTCACAGCTTTCTGGCTTTGAGCAGTTTTATAATCTCTTACTGTGCTAATCCCAGAACAAACAGGAAGACAATCTCAGCTCTGATAAACTAACGTCAGGGGGAAGCACAGCACTTCTTTAAGGCATTGCTGTCCCATCTCCATCTGCTTTATTTCTCTTGTTATTTAAGCAGAGAGAAGAAAATTCAGCACACTTAATGCTGGGGTTTAGCGACACAAGAGAATTTTTTTTCCTTAAGTCACCTACTGTTAATGGACATAACACAAGTGGCAGGTTTGGAAATCTAGGATGCAAACTTATAAGTGAATGTTTCTCTGTAAAAGAAAACCCCACCAAAACCAACAGAACCAAAAACCTGAGGCAGAAAGAGAAAGCAAAGCTTTGTAATTATTCAGATGCCAGATTGTGTTTGCAACGCTGGCGGTTAGAAGCACCGTGTTTTGCCAGGTGAACAGGACAAATCTGATGTGGAAATAACCAGTGCAGGAGAAGAACAGGGAAAAGCAACAAATCCTTTTAGTCACCTTCAGCCACAACCCTAACTCACTGACAGCCTGCGCGTGCCAGAACAGACTGCCGGTGCATAAACACCGGTGTATAAGCACGGTGCTACTGAAGGGTGTAAGCAGCACAGCCCTGCAAGCTCACCAGACGAGCCTTCCGGTGTAACGGTGAAGTTACAGCCCTGGTGGCACCGTATGCACCAGGGATTCCTAACTGTTGAGTGTGCATCTCCAAGTAGACATAGGGAGCACCACCTCACACCCTGAGATGTTCTTCAGCACTTTGGGCACAACCATGTGAGCCGGAGCCGAACAGATACGCTGCCACAATGGTCTCGCCAGAGGCAATGCTGGCGCAGTACGACAGGAGGCGCGGGATGGAGCCTGGGAGGCCCGCTGCTCGTTCCACAGCACACACCAGACTGAACGCAGCTCGTTCGTTGTCTCTGCTGGCTACAAGCGCAGCGCTGTGCACTGACAAAGAGCGCTCGGCCCCCCCGCACTACCCGAAATAGCAATCAGTTGTAAGTTGTTGTGTGACTGATGTTTTCAATAATTGCAGCAGTTACCCCCACCTACTCCTCTCCCCATTTGCTGCAGCCCTACAAATTAACAGCATGTGACTCTTGAACAGAGATGTCACTGCACTGTACAGCTACAATGCAAATACACCTGTCGGTTTTTTATGTGTTGCATAAGACTCCAAGTAACAACATTTAAAAATAAGGAAGTTTATCAATCTCCATCTCTGCCTTTTCTGTTAATGCCATCACATTTAAAATAGGTATCAGCTGAATTCTTCTAAGATTTCTGGTGGAAATTATGTATCCTGCTAGTAACTTCAGAAAGGATTAATGTGCTCTGGGAACCAAAAGCTCTATTGTAAGATCCCCTTCGTTATCCCTCCCTTCCTTTGTGAATTGCTCCTAACACTGATTCAGAAAAGGAAAAAGAAGTTCTTTCTTTTTTTTTTTTTTTTTTGCTACAGAGATGTCCAGCAGCAATAGCATAGAGAACAACATCTGTAGTTTCAAAAAAAAGAGTGAGTGGTGCTAACCAGTGCAACACAGAAAAGTACTCAGCAGGGCAAGGCTTGTCTGTGACTGCTGTGAAGCTTTCATTTTAAAACCTTAATCATTTGACTTAATTCACTCTCACTCTTTTAAACAGCAAACCGGTTAAGAGACACTCCATCTTCCCCCATTACCTCCTGCAGCTTGATCTCATCCGGCTGGAGGATGCTGAGGACCCCGCTGCTCCGGATCTCGGGAAGATCCTGCCATAAGTTGAACCTGGAGTTGGAGTTCCTCAGCAAACTGATCTGTGGTGGAGCTTTGTTTTCGGTTGTACTTGTAGGTTCTGCCTCCGATGGGGTTTCCTCGCTGGGCGAACTCTCCTCAGGTTCTGTCTGGGAATCCTGCAGTCGCCTGGTTTCAATCTCCTGGCGTGTCGATTTGTCTCGATATTCCTGATACAAGAGCCCTAGGAAGCAACATTAACAGGGCTGAGAGGTTACAGCTGGACAAAGGACTAGGTAGGAAGGGGTATTTTTTTGCATTAGTTCACCTCGGCAGAGGTGAGAGAGATCCCTTCTGTGCTGAGCAAAAAAGCCAATTACAGCATTCCTATTTCAGCCAGCAGTGGAAACTATAAATGGAAGGCCATTTCTAAATCTAAAGTGTTGTCAACAATCTGCTCTCACAAAGCATTTAGTAACACAGTCAGATGAATCCATGATGAATCGGAAGACATAAAATAAGCTGTTTGTTATTTGCTGGGCTTTTAAATGTTTCTTGATTTTTCTCTGCAATGTTGTCATGCTACATGTTAAGTGGATTGATAGGCATGTGTAAGCACGTGCCTGGAAAAGGAGTACTGTGTATGTTTAAACTACGTTAAAGGAATAATTTGATGGCCATGAAATTCCTTAAGGAGGAAACACTGAGCTGCTGTTAAAGCACTGGACAGGTGAAGCACTGGGACAAGCTATGGCTCTGAGTTTGTTCTGGTAGTGATTCTATGGTTGGCCTTGGTCATGTTGATTAGTTTGCTTCTGTTTCCCTTCCCAGTTTCTGTGATGACTCGAAGATACAAAATTAACATTCAAAAGGTCCCTGAATGCCACAGCACTAAAGAAGAAGTTCTGAATTCATGCCATCTCGCCGCAGGTCAGCCGCACAAGGTGTCCTCTGAGTTTCAGCGACTGACTTGAGGAGCAGACCAAACTGCACAGAATTTGCCCCCACCCCTGATTTCAACCGACAGCACGAAAAAGGTAGGAATCCTGAAATTCCTTAGCCATCTTTAGAAGATCCTTTGTCTCTCCTAGGGCTTTCTAACTGTCCCATTTCTCTTTCTGAGCCATCTGTAGGACTCAGAATATTAATAGCTTGAATATAAAACGTAATTTAGAAGATATGAAAAGACAAGAGAGGGTGAGCCTGCTCTGATTCACTCTCCTTGCTCAAATCAAATTTACAGTATCTCCTTTTGTTTATACTTGAATGGCAAAGCAGGACATAAAGAGAAAAATCCTTGATGTTCAAAAAAGGTACTGTTTTGCCTGTATCATAGAATCATAGAATGGTCTGGGTTGGAAGGGACCCCAAGGATCAGAGAGCTCCAACCCGCCTGCCACAGGCAGGGACACCAACCTCAAGCCTGGAGCTACACAGGGTTGCCCAGAGCCCCATCCAACCTGGCCTTGAACACTCCCAGGGACGAGGCATCCACTACTTCTCTGGGCAGCCTGTTCCAGCCCCTCATCACTCTTTCTGTAAAAAACTTCCCCCTAATATCTAATCTAACCCTTCCTTTAGTTTTAATCCATTCCCCCTTGTCCTGCCATTATCTGCCCTTTTAAAAAGCTGAATCCCCTCCTGTTTATAAGCTCCCTTCATTAGGGGTTAAAATTGATCTGGTCACATGGATTCATGATATTGGATCTCAGGAGCAGATTCCGTGTGTAATAAGGTGAGAGACAAATGGTTCAGGAGTTTGTCTGGGGAGGGCAGGAGCGTAGATGTTACTGCCTGTCAAATCTCTGGGCCAGTTTTCATGAGGCTCTGTACTCTGCGCTGTTAAAATGGTATGAGAAACATGCTGGGGAGAAGCACAGGCACAAGGACAGTGTTACCGCAGTCTGCGAGTGTATCCTGCTATCTGTTCTCCCTGGAAAGATGTTCAACACCGGATTAAAATAGCAAGAAGGGTAGCCGTGCCTAGGAAACCATGCAGTCTTCTGTTAGCTTCCTACACGGCACCCGGAGAGAGGAGACTTCCCCTGAAGTTCTGTGTGCTGCTCCTACTTACATAATTTCTCTCTGACAACTGCGCTTCTATGACTTCCCTAAGCGTTTCTGCCTGTTGTTCAGCATCACCGAGGGTGCTGAGGGTGTAATGTGGTGTAAAGGGATGGAACAGAGAGCCTGCTAAGTGGGAGCTGCTTTTGGTGGTACCGAGGCATAAGCTCAGCCTGTGCTTAAAGGCTCTGCTGTGGTGGGGCGCTGGGTGCCCTGTACCCCACCAAACTGCAGTGGAGGGCAGGACAGGCTGCAAGTAACAACACCCTGCGGCAGTATGGGCAGCACTTGACTCAAGGGGAAATATGCTGGGAGGCTGAAGCAGAATTGGTTTTACTCGTATTGAAGATAATTATACTCACGGTGTCTGACTGTACAGCCCTGTTGTCCTGGTGGGTCTGTCCTGTGAGTTGAGGGCAATTAAGGATATTTTGTGCAACGGGCAGTTAGTGCCCTTTGTGCAGAGCTGGGGAACAACCCTTTAAAAAAGACCCTTGAGACAAATTTCCCCCTTGCTTTCAAGGAAATCAAATCTAGACGACGAAACTTGATTTTGTTTTCAGGTTCCCTGTCTGACCAGCCAACCAGAGACCTACAGAGCCTTCGCTGGCAGGCAAATACGGACACGGGGAGATCTGATTGACTAAAGGCATCTACTGCCAGAGCTCGTTCAGATGTGACAGCAAGGTAACTCGTTTCAAAGGGGGAGCTGAAGTGAGACTGGTGGAAGCTCTGCCGCAGACAGCAATATGGGGAGAAAGCAGAAAGGCAACAGCAGAAGACCAAAAACAGGTAGATGTTTAGGCAGAAGAAGGGTGGGAAGAAACAGAGGGCTGTGCTAGGAAGGATAAAAGATATCCTTGCTTTCTTGGTGTAAAAGGTCCATCCGTATGTGGGTAAAGAGGTTACAATGGGTAGAGCAAAGGCTTAGATGAGAGAGAGGGAGAGAAGCCATGTAAAAGCCTACTCTAGATGAAGCAGGAGATGGTCATGGCACAGGACAGGTGGCATAGCAGACACCAGGTCAGAGAACAGGGGTTTGACAAGCTGGAAGAAGGGGAATGCATCTGGGAACTGACTGAATGTGCAGAGCAAAGCTGAGATCGGTAGTTGAATGTGGCTCAGAAGATACGATGATTTAGTAAATGCTTACATTTAGTAAGTGAGCAAGTACAAAATGTCAGAGACTTGTACAAGCTCCATTCATCCCTTCATGTCCCAACTGTCCCTACTGTGACCCAGCTAAAGGAAAACCATGTGGTCAGAGCATGGGTTTTGTGTCACCTGTTGACCTATGTGGTTAAGGCTGATCTTCCTAAGAGATGTTTACATAGCTTTTATAGCACATAACAGACTTTTCCCTTTGTGTTTATTCCATTTAATTTTGCTGTCACAGTCTCCCTTCCCAGCTATGTCACAAAACTGGGAGGGGAATTGAAAAACCAGTTACTAATTGTGGGAAATGCTCGCCTGAGAGAGTTTGCAGCGCTCTTAAAGTAAATGTTATTACACTGAAAGCTATGTAAAATCTCAGGGGTTCCAGAGACGTTTGCTCTGAAATTGTCTGCTCCAGTTTCAGGCAAAAAGTCCATTAATGCCTGAAAGGCAGGAGGGAGGGGAGGGAACGAGTGTGCTCCAGCCATTTGAAATGATCTCTCTGTTGGGGATTAGCGAAGCATCTCTGGATGCCGAGACCCTGTCTCCCCTCCATCAAGGTGCACCGGCCCTACTTGCAGTTGCACTGACATGTGCGGAGCGATGGCATGGCTTCCCTCGGTCATACAGCACATAAAAATATATGTGAATGTACTGACTGGGTTGCTTTGAAGTCCTGCTGGTTTTAGCATTTTTATGATGCCTCTTAGCAGCATGGGCCCAGTAAACTGACAACATATTGACACTTCTGCCTTGGGAGATTTAGTGCCTACGCAGCCAAAAGCAAGTATAACAGATCTGGCAACATCCATGCAAACCGTTCCCCACGTTGCTCCAGAAGGTCCTGAACTCCCCTGTTTCAGCTGACAGGCTGCTGCTGGATTCACACAAGCCTCTTTCCATGCCATGGTCCCAGTGGCATTGGGTGCTCTGACAATCACCCCTGCCTGCCATGACCTGACACCAAACCACAGACGCTCTCCTCTCCCAGAGATAGCGTGAGAAGCCTCCTCCTTCATGCCAGGGAGCCTTGCCTTGCTGCTCATGAGAATTATCTATCCAATTTTCCCATGCAAAGAGCTATGTTCCTGCCCTCTTGCTTCAAGTACCTTGCACTTTCATTTCCTGAAATCAAAAAGAACTGTTTAAAAACGAAGCTTGTCTCTTCCCACCATAAAACCTGCCTCAGGCTGGAGGTTTAACTCTGCAGTTGCCTAAAATCTCTGAGGAATGTCACAATCCAGATGTGGGAAACCAAGAAACAAGCTGTGGAGATCCCACAACAATACATTTCAAAAATACCAGAGAAGCAAAAGCTCTTTCCTCCACAGCCACTCCCCTCTCAACTCTGCCTTCACAGGGAGCCCACGAATGATAAAATAACTAACTCCTCTGGTGCAAACGCTACGCCCGTGGCTGTCAGCACACACACACCCTGGTGCCTGCGCCTAACGCCTAGCAGGGTAGCCGACCCAGTACTTCAGCCTTTTGCCTTTCTGAGTATGCGAAATGAGATTTCTGCTGAAAGTTGGCCGGAGCCTTAACGATTAGCGGCTTCCTAGGAGTGGAGGGAAAGCAGCTCAGCAGCAGCAGCTCTGCTGGCAGGCAGCGTGCAGACCTGACGCCCCGAAAGACAGCAAAAAGCCAGGGCTGTGGGTTACAGGGACAGCGGGAGGCTTTCCTAGAGAGGACGAGAGTTGGGTTCCCGCAACGCGACCGCCTGAGGCTCCCGCCCAGCCCTATACCGCTTGGGTTTCGCTAAAGGCTGCAGGTTTAGGGGGGGTTTAGGGGGTTAGTGGACGGCGGCTCGGCCTAAGTG
>VZTU01024708.1:757755-781734 GCA_013400835.1 Zapornia atra | reverse complement strand
CTCCAGCCCCCCGCCCCGTTCCCGCCACCCCTGCCCGCAGAGACCTCGGCCCCCCAGCTCCCCTCCAGCGCTCCAACGCAGGTCCCTCCTCCGCCAGGAGGCTGACTCCCTCCTCCCCAGGGGCCCCCACGAAAGGCAGCAATCCCTGCTCCAGGGGCCCCCCACCTTCGCAGGCACCCTTACCTCCATCCCCCCTGCTCTCCTGCAGAGAGGCTCCTTCCTCAGATGCAGGGAAGCCCCTTCTCCATCCCCTCCCTCCTCAGCAAGACACCCTCCCCCAGCAAGCACCCACACAACCCCATCCCACCCCATGCACCAGCCCGGGCCCCTCTCCCTCTCTTCCATGCACAACCACCCCACAGCAGGAGCGGGGGATCCAGCCCTGGCACTGACCTCTCTTCCCTCAGACCAGGGCCATAGCGCTGCCCCCCATCCCCTGCACCTCTCTGCCTATGTGCAGCTGGCACCGGCTTTGAGGGAGAAAAGGGGGTGGCAGAGGGGGGCTCTCCTGAACTGCTCCCAGATCTGGCGCATATGGTGCGTTTCTTCTCTGAGAATGAAACCCTGAGATGGAGGAATGTCACTGGGAAACTCAGCCTAACCCCTCCTGCCAGGAACTGCTCCCCTGATTACCCCACAGGATTGACCGCTATCCTCTTCTCCTCCTCTGGCAGGGCTTTGCACCCGCTCTGTCATTTCCCCAGCCTCTCCTTCCTTAACGTCGCTACTTCCATAGCGATAGACTAGCTCGTTTAGGCAGTAAGTATCTCAGTACCGTCTTTGTTCAGGTAATTGTTTTTCCGCCTCAGGGATAAATCCTCCTGAGCTCCAGAGTACAGTTACACCCTTGATCAATCCGAGTGCTTGCGGACAGGTTGGGTGTAGCTCTTTTCCTACATGTAGTAACCCTCAGCGAAAAAAGCGTCATCTGCACCACATTGTAATTGAGGAGTTAACAGTCAGAGAAGGCTCAGCTATTCCTCCCGTTTGCTTTCTCCCTGGTGCATAAATAACCATGGGGTTTTTTTTCTCTCTCTGTATGCAATAACGTAATTTATGCAACAACATAAACTCTGTCTGCTGGTCTGTACGTGTAAAATGGTTTCCTTTTAATCATTTTTATATTGTATTTGCTAAATGATGGATCAGGATAGCTTCCAATCCACACACAACTATGCAATCAGAAAAACTCCTTCAGCGGATGTGAACTAGGTCTTGATCTGGCACACTGAGAGCTTGGTCCTTAAGAAACAGTGAGAGAAAAGCAGCTGGAAATGTCATTGAGGACTTGGAGAGGACCGTCAGACTAGTCCAGGTCCAGTCTGGGAGGTCAGAAGGACCAGACAACTGGTGGGAATATCAGGGCAAGGGTGAGACCCGGAGCCTGTTTTGTGCTTAGGAGGAGGAGGAGATCCTGACAGCTGGGACTGTGTGGGGGGAGATTGCCGCAAGGTAGATGGTCAATACAGGATGAAAGTGGTTTATCAGCTATTAAACACTGGGGCTGGGGGTGTGGTGTGTGGAGTCAGGGGGCAGCCAAAGCCCTGTGGAAGGGATAAAGCAGCAGAGACTATCTGAAGCTCTGCCTAATGACTGACGCTTTGGTGGCTTGCTGCCAGGGCAAGAATATTGTCAAGGGTTTTAGTAAGTGGGTGGGATGCTAAAAAGCTTCTTAGAAAAGGGGAGGGAGGACATTAACTGTGCCAAGCCTCTTCTGTTATCTTGAATTCTGGAAAAGCAGGGATGCTGTTTGCCGTTTTCTGAAGGGAAGGGCCAAGAGCAGGGGGGGTTCTCCCTAGTATGCAAAGGGAAGTCAGTGCATGAGGTCGTACTTGACGCTGCTAGAGCAGATGCATACAAAAACATTAAACTTTTGGGTGTGTCTACTAGGAAAAAAAAAAACCTTTCTGAAAGGTGCATTAAGAGTTTAACAGATTCGTTGCTCCCAAGAGTTAAATTTGTTGCAATTGGAATTTCTCTTTAGAAATCGCGTCTGGGTCATGGTATGAAAAACGTTCAAAAAGAGAAAGCATCTTTTCAGTATCCCCTCACTGTCTGGTAGTTGGGTCCTGCTTGTCTCTCTCTCTCTCTCTCTCCTTAAAATTTTCCAAAATAATTTTACTGTTGCTCTGAGATGAAAACCTAAAAAAGCTGACTAAAAGTAATAATGATAATAAAAATATTGGAAGCTATGAAGAGGTGAGAACAGCAGCTGAGAGTGAAATGCCCCCTGCGGCCATGGGAGGCCACAGCTTGTATTTTTGTGCCTCAGATCTGTTCCACTGTGCAGCAGTGACTAATAGTCTACTTTTCCTTCCTTTAGAGCTTTTTTTTTTTTCTTATTTAATTGTATTTTGGTCTTTCAAAAATGTTGTTCTTTCTTCCTTTTCAGGCTTACTCTTATACTTCATGTTGACATGCACAGAGCGTCCATAAACAGAACGAGTGCCTGAGAAAGACTTTTTCTCCCAAATGAGGTGACAGAGTGTTCCCAGCGCTCTGGGACTGCAATAAAAAATGGTATTTAGCAAGAAGGAGGTATTTTTGTCCTGCAAAAACTGTCGGGGTTTTCCAAAGCTTGTTTTTCTGCTTGGGGACACAACAGAGGGCTGTCCAAGCTTGTCGTGAAGGAGGGCAAACAAACAGTTCTCTCACAGCCGTCTGGTGGCTGGGATGTTGATGCTGGGTGTGGGGTATCCAGGTTTGAGTTAGGGCTGTGTCATTCCCTCACATCCCACATGTTACTGCCTGTTCCAGGGTGGATCAGTCTCTCCTCCTGGAGCTGCTCCATTTTCTCTGGTCACTGGGAGAGGTCCTTGTGCCTGGTGAATGCCTTATTCACCAGATAACCATCTCAGGTCAGTCAATACTGGACTGTTTCTGCCAAGCAGTACAGCTCCAGCATAGCCCTCTTTCTTCCCCCCTACTTCCTCAATTGTTAGGACTTTGTGTGCAGCTATGCTGACCTAGCTGCTCAATTCCACTTTTCACTTGACTCCCTGAGGCAGATTTCTACCTCCTAGCACTCTCAGTCATCTTATTCTTGGTGAGCAGGTCTGGGTAGCTAGACTGTTGGAAAATGGTTCTTTTTCCTTTTTTTCCCCCTTTCTTTTTTTGGGTAGAAGTAGCTTTGTGTGTGTGCCTGAATTATCTCACTACAGGGCGAGCTCAATGCAAGTGCCAGCACAGTGGAGGTGGCAGACGTGCAGATGGATGGCAGGACCATGGCAGTGCCACCCTGGGTTATTTTACACTGCTGCAGAGCTGCAGGCTCAGGCAGAAGATCCTGCTCCACCTAATCTTAACCATCTGGGTAGGAGTTTGGAGGAGGTTTTCTGAATTTGATCCAGAGCCCAAAAAGCTTTCCACTGTATTGTCAAAGTCAGTAAAATCTGATGATCACAAATGAGTTTTCTGATCAAAATTCCTGTATTTAATCCTAACATTCCCTTATTTCATCCTAAAACTCCCTGTCTAGTCAGAGGGCAAAGAAAGACTCTGGCTACCAGAATAACGTACATTAAAGCAACTAGTTAGACATCGCAGCACTACGCAGCTGGTGCTGGGTGCCTCATGCTCTCGTTGGTGGCAGAATTGTGTGACACCACAACAGACCAAAGCCCAGTGTTCTCTCAGGAATTCTTAGGTTCCCCAAGCACCCAGGTGCTGGAATGATCTTCACAACCACCCGTAGCTTGCCATGCTCTGATGACACAGAGCGTGACCGTGGTTCAGCTCCCTGTGGGCCAAGGAGAGCGGGTCTGAGCATGCAGATGTTCTGCAAGGAAAGGGGTTCATGTTGGTGCAGGTCCCAGCTTCACTCTCCTGCTGCTGGGAAAGATTTTTAAATGTTGACTGACCTGGTCTGTGCTTGCATTAAAATGTGATAATTGGTGTGAGTTTATAATTAGTTTATTAAGTTCTGTTGGGGGAAGGTAGGGTGGTGAATTGCCAATCTTGGGTTGTATTTTCAGGTGTAAGTGATTCTGGAAAATGATTAATCACTTGATTTAAGATTTCTTCCGTGCCTCTCAACTTGAAAGCCATCCTTGGAATAGAGCTGTGTGAGGAGCTTGTTTTCAAATGACGCTGAAATGCATTTTTAAATGTTCTCTTATAGCAGTTTTTAGAAATTAGACCTCCTCTTCCAGAAACTAAAAAGAGAAGAGGCAGTCCAGCAGAGCTTATTCTAGAAAAATTCCCCAAGCCCTTCTAGTCAGTGGGAGTTTCACACCAAGAAAGGCCACGCGATGAGGTAAGAAGCACTGTTTTAATCTGAGCTAACTGAATTTGTGGAGAAGTGTGAAGTTAGTAATAGATTTGAATAATATTATACCTAGTGAAGGTTATTTTCAAACTTTCAGGTTCATTCAGGTTCTGTCTGTTCACGTGTGGCTTTTAGCAGTGGTTTTGCCAATGGGTGTGTCTGTGTGATTTTTATTCCTGGGTTTTTTTGACATTTTAGTGGGAGATAAGTGGAACTCCTCATCCCAAATATTTTTAGATCGTAAAGGCCAAGAGCACATCTGTTCTTCTGAGCCTCCTTAAGCTTTCATCAAAATACCTTAATTATCTCTTGGGGCTGGCAGCCTTACTGATAACTAAATTCAGAACTTCCTATGACTTTAGGAGCTTCTAGCATTTTGATGCTCATAAACATCCAGGTTATGTTTTTACTTACTGATCATCTGCCACAGACAGCTTATTTTTTATATGTTAAAACCAATTGATTTCTTAGGCTTAGGAAGACATTATTGGATCCCTATTAAAGGAAAACAAAAGACATCTTGTCGGATCCTTTGAGCAGCTTTGGTTTCTGTTGAAACCAGAGATGAAATTTGGGGTCTGCCTGGGCTTCGTCTTTGCCACACTTATGGAAATCCATAGAAATTGTAGAAAATCTACCATACACAGAGACTTTAGACTTAGATTTGAGCATCTGAAGTCCCCAAGCTGCTGCCCATGGAGAGAACGTGTGCCCTGTTTGGGGCTGAGAGAAACATTTCTGATATTGCAGCTGGAAAGACAGC
This sequence comes from Zapornia atra, assembly GCA_013400835.1. NCBI lineage: Eukaryota > Metazoa > Chordata > Aves > Gruiformes > Rallidae > Zapornia > Zapornia atra. Next base: position 776,704 of record VZTU01024708.1, on the reverse strand, counting down.
CTGCTCTGGCTCTGGGCACTATGAATAAAGGACATTTCTGACTTTCTGTTTTGCCATTTTTCTCAGGGAATCTTGTGCTGGGTCCAGGCAGCACGATGAGAGAACTACTTGACTGAAAAACAGAGGGAACAAGAGTCGAGCATGGAGAGGGAGGGATTTACTTCTGGACTAGGAGGCTGCTATGAAGAGAGGAACTCGCTCGCAGCTGAGTGCTTCTGGAAATGGTGAGTTGGAAAAGGCTGTAGAATGTGGTACTGGAGCTTGGAAGAGAAGGTGGAGGCTAAGATTGTATGAGGAGCTAAAGGGTGGAGAGCCCGGTGAATGGCAGGATGCTGAGGCATGAGCTGCAGGAGGCAAGAGAGAGGAAAAATGTGTCTGGGAAGCAGTGGGCAAAGGAAATCATGGGGAGTTCCTGAGTGGGAGCTGATAGAAAAGGAGTGAAACAAAGGGATAGGTTGAGGACTTGAGGGTCAGGGTATGTCCAGATGAAGCAGATCAGATTGGAAAAGCAGAAGGGCAAAGCCTAGACCTTGCCTGGTAATGAAAGCATGACTGGGCTGGAAAACCTGACAAGCAGAGACTGGGTGGAGAATAGGTGAGCAGGCTGGGATGGGGATCTCCACTGGCTGCGTGCTGGGAACGTAATTAATTGGCAGTGCTTGTGGCATTGCTTACTATTCTGTGTGTTGATGTGAAATATGAGGTCTTTACAGTAATAACATTTTAATACCTACAGTGGCTACTTTTACTGAAAATTTATTAGTTTCAAAAATTCTCCTCCCTGCAGATACTGTTGCTCTGTGACTTCTTAAGATTCAGATTGTACAGAAAGAGGGACAGGAAAAATTACCTATCTACCTACCTACCTCTGAAAGATCAAAAGATTGTTGTAGCATGGCAAAATACACGTGTTTGGTCAACATGTGTTTGCTCCAGCTATTCCTGACATCACCACGTGCAAATAGAAGCACTACTGGCAGCACAGAGAAGAGGTGATGATAAAATATGTATTTTGTAAGCAGAAAGAAACCACTCGAGTTTCCTAAGGACCTTTTGCAATACAGGTCCCAGCCTCCCAGGAGGCTTTCCCTGCTTTTCTGGTGAAATCAGGCTATAAAAGCAGTGCCCTCTGCTGCCCAGGACAAACGGTGCTGTGCGAAGGGATGCTAACCCAAATTCCCATAAGCATCCTTCAGCGAGCTATGCCATTTTATATGCCTACTATTTCCAATGCAAGTGTTCTTGTGGCTTCAAAACAGGTCAGATTCCCACTTGCTGCTGAAGCTGACTATTTGTGTTCACTGATTCAGCACTTGCATTCTTTGAGCCTGGATCAAATGTAATCAGGTGATTTTTAGAGGATCTTTATTTCTCTGAACTGGAGGTTTCATAACCGGCCTGAAGAAATAGTTTGCTCTGCACTGGTAGAGCAGTGACCTTGCAGTGAGCTTTGTGACATGAAATTTCACACTGAGATTGTCTTCTACTGTATTTAGTGGCCCATAATAAAGACATATCCTCTTTGGAATCTGACTCAGTGGGAAGTGGTAGGGAAATAATACAGCCGTGCTGCTAAAATATCTGTGTTGTATAAGAAATGAAGAGAAGTCAACATCCTATTAGCTGGTAATACAGGGTAGAAACTGATTAGTGAATCTCCTTTCTAGGGTTTGAAATGACTCATTTTCTGGTCTCTGTGGGAGCTGCTTTCAGCTGAGGCTGGCAGTTGTGGATGGACACCCTGCGTGGATGCTTTCCTGTGATGGCTTTCTGTGATCTCAGCCTGCACAACTGCTGCTGCTCTGAAGCTGGAAGGACTGATCGCAGCGGGAAAGAGCAGCTTTTGTTGAGTTCAGTTCCTTCCAGGTCTTTGGCTCTGGTTCCTCTGAAAGGCAGAAGTCGTGCTAGAGGCTCAGCACTGAAATGTCGGGAAGCAGCTCGTCATGCGAGGGCTGGGGATCTTTGTACAATGTGGGAGACTGGGAGGGAGTTGTGTGGTCTTGTGGAGACCTCCAGAGTGCTTAGGGGGAGCTGGGGAGCACATAGGAGAAAGGTTGTGGGGAAAAACATCATTTGAGAATAGTTAGGTGTTAAAGTGCTCTTAAGAAGTATCTGACGGAGGGTGCGTGGCAGATTTTGGAACACCAGCAATAATGTTTGAGGTCCTCTTGTTTTCAGATGACAATGTCCTGAGATCAATACTCTACTCAGAGCTCTGAATAACACAGAGATTTGAGTCACCTGTAGGTTTGAAGTAGCCTGTGGTGCCGTTCTTTAATCAGAGAGTTAAGGAATATATCCCACCTGAGTACAAGTCAGATAATTATTCCTTTTCCTGAGCTGTGTTTACTTCATGTCCTAAATTGCATAGCATGGCTATGTGTGAGGTGACATCCCTCCCTGTGAAGAACCCGTTTGTGTCAGACCTGCTGGTTATCTTCATGTAAGGAGAAGGGATGGTGCTTGCCCCATCCCCAGGGTTCATACAGCTGCTGTAGGATGCTGCTGAATGTGAAGAGATGCAGCACTGACACCCCACCTGCCTTCAGCACTTGTAGTGATTGTACTGAGAACCCCAGGGACCTTCCCAGCGCTGGTCAGAGGTGCCTGTACTGTCCTTTTTGCAGAACTGCTAGCTTCTGCTTTCAGAAGAACACTTAGCTGACAGGTACCCACTTTACCCTTTTGGGGAGAGATTAAATGCATTTCTTGAGACCGGGGATAATATTTTAGGTGCCTTATCTACACGGTGGCCTGTTTTCCCAACAGAAGGGGGAGAATAGTGATTATTGCAAATAATGGCAGTATCCTTAGGCTCCAGCAGGCTTTTCACAATGCAGATTTCTAGCTGTTCTCTTCTAAATTACCAGCGATCGTTTGGAGAAGGGAAGAGGAGAACATGGACTCAGTTTGAGCGGGAACTCTGGTCTCATTCTCTGCCCAATTACTCTTCTCGGTTGCAAGAGCTGGTGCCACTCCGCAGCGCTGTCTGCTTTTAGCAGACACATGACTTAGAACCTGTACTGACCTGTCAAGCACTCTGCACAGCAGCCTCTTGATAAAACTGACTCCCAGCACAGGCTCATTGTTTCCAGCTCCAGGGAGAATCAGAATTTGCACGTTTCAGAGCTGCCTAAGTGGCAGTGTCAGAATGTCAGAGCCTGACAGTGATGATTATGCCGCAAGGAGAGGAAGACAGATGGGTTTGACATCGCAGCAGACGGTAACTGTCTAGTTTCATATGCTCGGTTTAATGCCAAAGGCCAATCAGTTTTAGCCAGGGCAATTAATTTAGCCAAAACTCAACATTTTGGCTGGATAATTATTTATTTATTTTTAAACTGGAGTCCTTTTCATACCTGGGAAGGCACTGTGTGTTACACCACCACAGCTGGGCTCTGCACGTGGCGCAGTATAATGCACACACCTTGGGAGGGCAAGTATTTAGCACTTTCAGCTTGATCTTCCACAGTGCAGGTACAGACTCTCTCCTGGTTATACACGCAAGAGATGAGGAGCTGGGGAGGGAGGTGGAGAGAAAACCTCACTCATGTGTCAGGTACCTGCTCCCCTCTCTGCCTGGCTGCAGTGGGAAGAGAGCAGGGGTGAGGGTAAATTTATGGGATGTGTGTAAATTTAGGGGTTGTGGGATCAGGGTCTTTTGCTGGATGTCGTTTGTGAAGGGATGTAAGGCAAAAAGGACTACCTCACTGAAAGCCTCGTTGCCTGTCAGTTCTTCAAAGTAAACAGCAAACACAGAGTCAGAATACTTGAGAGAACCTCTTTGCAGCTACTTCTCCAGCTGTAAAATTCTGTTTCCCTTTCATGTGGGGTTGTGTAACAGGCTTCAGGAGAGCCCTCTGGGAAGGCCAAGGACCTCTGGGATCACCCTTATGCTGGGATGTTCCCTAGAGAAATGCCTGCAGGCTCTACTTACTCTCTCTACAAGCTGTTTAAAGCAGCCTGCTCTCTTTGCTTTACGCCACTGGGTGATCCTACATGATGTTCCCCTTTTTTGCTCTTCCCCACTGTCTTCTTTCCCCATCTCCTTTGCTTCCCTTCTCCAAACTCATGCTGGAAAGACCCTGTGTACCACTAGTACCATACAGTATGTATCATTGAGCCTGCCAACAACACTACAAGTCAGGGTGAGAAGGCAAGGATCAGAGCTATGGCCTCATCCAGCTCCCCTTCCCCAGCCAAGCACTGTGACTTGGGCAGGGCTCTGGCTGCGCTCCTCAGCGGAGGCACGCGTGTGCACTTCTTACCTTTGGAGCCACAGCTCATCTAACGGTGTCTTATCAGCGCTTACTGGAGGTGTGGATCCCTTGTGAGATAAAACCTTCAGAGGCTCTTTGATGGGCTCATTGTTTTTGAGTGAACCTGTGACGTAAGAGGAAGCCAAGAGGGTGTTAAAACAGTTGTTTTCTTAAGGGTCATCTTTACTTCTACTGTAAGCTGCGGTTTGCTTCCACCAAAGGCAACAGGAAGACCACAGCCACAGTGCTGGCTACGCTTTAGCTTGGTTTTTCAGACAAGACCGAGGTGTCTTCAGCTTGCACAGTGCTAGATTGTACAACCTGTGTCACAGCTGCAAATGCAGCCCAGAAAGGCTGAAGGTAGTTACATGCTATCTGTCCTTAGGCAGGGCGTAGCGCTCTCAAACTGAAACCTGGGTCCCAACATCAGTGCCTTTCAGTGCAGTTCTTTGAGGCAGAGAAGGTTTAGCTCTGTGTGCATGTGCATGGCAATATTTGGTTTCCCAAGTGAGGGCTTCATTACTGTTCTGCTTTCAGGCACACAGTCGATGTTCAGTTTACAGGATCAATCAAGGCTAGATTTGGGTGAGACAGGAGCTTTACTTTTAATTGCTTCTCCAATTTCCCTCAGATGAACCCCTGATCCTTTCACAGGCAGCCAAAGCGCTGTATTAAGTCCGTGGCTTACTGCTGCAGTACTTGGCAGAAGAGGGGGCACTGCATCTCACTTTTCAAATGAAACCTCCAGTTGCTTGAGGCTTGTTGATAAATGGCCCTGTTGTTTTTTATTAGAAATATTTTGCTCTAAGTCATAATTCTGTTTGCATTTCAAACTGGTAACAGCACGGGCAGGTCAGTGCTCCGACTGACACACCCTTTTAATCAATGTGGTGGATTTTCTGAGGGAAGGGGTGAAACCCAGACTTTTAAAACTCCCTACAAGAGTGCCAAGGGCTTATGAAATGCTAGTTTGAGTTATTCTCTTTGCCTTTTGTATATCTTAAACATTTTATCCTTCTGTCAGAGGAGATTGCTTAAAAAAACCCCACCAAACTCTTTTTCCAGTTAAAGGAAAGCATCTATTATGTTGTACAGCTCCTAGGCTGTAAGCCAAAGCTAGGCTGGTGTAAAGGGTGCCTATGTAAAAGCCTTGCTCTCTGCTAGATTAACATTCTTTTGCATTATTTTTCTTGTTCTCATTTCTTGAGTTTTGATTTTTCCCATGTTGTATCCTACTCCGTATTTTCCTCTGTATCTTTCCCTCTTTGTCTTTCTTCTCTCCATCCCCTCTCCTCCCCCCTCCCAGTCATTCCCTTAGCAAAATGAGAACTGGTTAACATTTGAGCTTGAGTCAGACTCTTGGATAGCTGCTGTTCAAATGGGTTTGAAGTCAAGATAAAAGAGCTCACCCATCCCTTGCTTCCATGCACGTCAGCAAATGCTGTCAGAAGTTCCTGCTATAAGTGAGGCTGGTGTAGAGGCACCCGCTGTCCACTTTTGGGGAGAGGGGGTGGAATCACTGGAGTAGAAGGAGAGGATAGAAGAGCTGCTAACACAATCCTAGCTGAATTTAAAAGCTGAAGCTCTGAGCTGGGCTTGCTACAGTCATACTGGAGAAAGAGCTATTGCTCCTAGCCCAGGTCCTGCTGTACAGACTGGAGAAAAGAAACGTCGTTCCCAGTGTGTTCTGCTGAGCAATTGCAGATATGGAAGAAAAAGCCTTGTGTTGGGAGTGTGGGAGAGAAGCGCAGGTCAGCTTCTGTGGGTGCTCTAACGAGCTGCTGAGAGAAGCCCTTCTTTCAGCTTGTCCTTCCTCAATGACGCTGGCTAGACAGGAGGGATGCCCTCCTCGCTGCTGTCCTGATGCTGTGACACTGCAGATGTATGAAGAAGGTGCATTCTTCTGTGCCGGTCCTGCTGCAGTGGCACCAGCGAGTACCGGAGAGAGGGGCCTCCTCAGAGCCGTCTGGGCGCTGTGACGCTCGGGCTTTAGGAGGGAGGGTGAGTCTCCTCTCTGCTCTGCAGCAGCGCTTGGCGAAGGCGGTGAGAGGGCCGCTCTGCTCTGGTCCTGCTGCTGCGCTGGCAGGGTGGAGAGCAGCTCTGCTCTGGCAGAGGCGATGCTCAGTTTATCCACAAACCTCATTGACAACAGTAGCAGAATATTAAACAGGAGCTCTTTGCTCTGCTGCTGTCTGTTTGGAAACTTGGAGAAGGGAGGGAACTTTCCTTCTGTCTATGCCACAGGGTTGAATGGGCCTTTATACTGCTGAAATAGCCTCCCTCCTCAAGGGAGCCAGGCAGGAGACACCTATTTTTCCGGGGACGTTTCCCAGACCTCCTTTATTTTGGAGTGGAGGATGTCTGTTCTTTGTTTTCTTAGAGAACTTGGTCTGCTTTCAGGGGCTGAAGTGAGTGCTGTACTGCTGCGTAGCACAGCAATAGCACAGCACTCGGACATCAGCAGTAGTGTTGTATCCTTTTGACTCATGCAGCTAGCCAAAGTTCAGAGTCCATTGTTTCTGTTAGATTATAATCTGAAGATAGGACAGGTATCTTCACTGTGATTCCTTTTTATTTACAAGGAGTTATAAAATTCAGTTTCTCTGAACACCTGGGAGGTGAAGCAAAGGGCATTTTCTGTGTTCATAGTCCCAGGTCTCTCTCATTTAGTGTTTAGATTAAAACCAACTTCCAGGTTGGGTTTTTTTTTCTTGCAGCCCTGTTTCCAGTGCTTCTGAGTGTGTTGCAGTAGCTCCTTTTCTGGCTGTCTCTTCAGCTCCTCATATCTTTCTCTTGTTCCTTTCACAGACAGCTGCTCAGATGAGGTGCCAGCTCAGTGAAAGCTTGGCCTTGCTGTCATGCTCAGAGAAAGCAAACTCGTTCCGTTTCTGCTGAAGCCAGGGCCGAGTTGCATGTATGTTCTGAATGGTGCTCCTGTTATGCCAGCCTCCTGGTTCAAAGGGAGCTTAGGTGTTTCTCACAGCTGTGTTCAGTGTAAGGTTGCCCGCGTTTTCAGAGAAGTCTTGCTTCCCTCTCATCATGGCCCGTTGCTTGGCCCCATGGCTTCCACAGGCTTGGTCCCTAAACGTGCTGCTCTGATTTTGCTGTTTCCTCTGTATGCCACTCGGCTTGCCATGCAGTTACTCACATAGATCTCACTGCTTTTGAATATGCCCTTTCTGTATGCTAAAGAAGTTCCTACTTTGTTGACAGCTTCCTGCCTTTCCCTGTTTAAATTATTGTACTCTTAGAGAGCATAGGGGTGGCAGAGCAGAGCCCTGCATTTCTTTACCTTCTCTGCCATGAAACACATTTAAACATCCAACCATTTTGCACTTCCAAGCTGAGCAAAGAAGGATGGCACCCCTCTGCCAGCTGTGCTGTAATGCAAGGGATATCCTGTCATGTCCTCACCACAGAGCCGCTTTCTGCCTTCCCTGCCCCTTTTGCAGTCTCATCAACTCCTGTTGTTCCCAGTCTCACTGGAAAGGGAAACACAATGCTGCTTGGGTCAGTACTCACCTGTAGCACGCCCCATGTGCATCGCCTCTCGTGAAGTCTTTCTTTTCTCCCTCCTTGGCAGCCTCATGGACCGGTAGTACCTGGAATTTCTTTGAATGGCAATGTAATGTGTGTGTGAGTCCTTCTCCTGGGTCACTGGGTTAGCGCCTTCTGACTCTTCCTCACCCTCAGAGACCGAACTTGACTTTCTCAGGACCTGCTGAGAAAGGCCCTGCTGGAGCCCACCGGTGGAGAGCCTGCCGGCGGCTTCTCTCCCGTGCCCATCCATGGCTTCCAGATCTTGTCTCTATAGCAACCGAGACGATGGATCAGCAGCAGAGCAGCAGAAGACAGGTAGCCTCCACAACTCCATCAGCTTTATCAGAATTAGAACTGGAGATTGACAAACAAAACACAACAAAACAGGAGAAGAGGGGACAAAGTTCGGGTTAGTTCAGAGGCCGTGGTACATCGCCTGTTTAGGATAATGAGGGCTTTCCAGGAACTTTTGTCTGAGATGATGCTGAGATCATCACCTGACAAGCCTTATTCTAATGTCCTGAACGTTGCATTGACAAAATGCAACCAAGTGCTGATGGTTGTCCTGCCACAACACGTGGCAGTGCCACAGAGTGGTACTGGACTTGTACTTGCTCAGCTGCTGACCACTCCCTTTTCTCACCTGGGAGCAGGCCATTACTAGTTGATTTAGAGTGGATGCAATTAATGGCCATGTCCTTAGTCTTGGGGAGGGGGCAAATGTTACAGAATAGGAAGTAAAAGCTGGGAGAAGGCTCTGTTAATCTGTCTATTAGCTGTGTACTTCTCCCTGTAATAGAAGAATTAATGCCTTTTACAGGGCTCAGTGCCTTCTAACACTTATTAATAAGTCACCCTGTGGTGCAGAGAAGTGAAGAAAAATCCATAAATGTCGAGAAGTGAAGGTAAAAGAGACAAGATTGTGTAGCAATGGAGAGCTCAGGGACTTGATTTTGTTTCCTGGAGTTGCCCTCAAGTGCACTTTAGCCCCTCAGTGACATGGGGACTTCAGCAGGGGGGGTCCCGCTGCTCTGTTTTGGTACATGGACTCTGTCAGTGCTCCCGAGCATTTTTAGGAGGCAGATCATTACAACAGCAAAACAGCAGTCGATCCTTCAGCCTTTCCAGGGCTGGGTGAAATGTGAACTGATTGCTTAAGCACTCACTCCTGGCTTTGTCTTTTCTAATTCTTTGAGGTGTCAGAGCCTTTCTAAGAACATAACGTGGTTCTCTGACTGATGGGGCCATCATGAAGAGCAGAAAGAGATGCTGTAAAGGAAACGTGAGTGTAAAACTGACAGTTCGCTGAGAGAAGGGCATAAAATAGAGCTATGGATTAGTCATTAAATGCTGTTTTGAGAAGTTTTATGTCTCACTGGTTTGTGGTTTCACTGGTTTGTTCCATTAGAGTATATCCAATATTGAAGACACTCTAGAAGGGAGGTATCTTGATTTCTGTTCTGGGTCTTCTGCAGTCCCTAGGAACCCACGTGTGCCACAAACCTTTTCCTTGCTTGCCCTCAGGTCAGTCTAACTGGCCCTGAGGCATCAGAGACTTCATCTGTGAATCCTCTGCTTTCCAGAATTTTAGAGGGCCCTATGTTTTATCCTTATATAGGGAGGGACATTACCCGAAATCCTGTGCTGGGCATGAGTAGTTCTGCTTCCTGACCCTACAGATGAGAAAGTCTGCTTTCTCCTTTCATAACCTGAACCACAGCATGCAGCTGCTAAATTTGGATCCTGACTTCAGTTCTGCCAAGACTTTTGGACAGTTTGGAACTGGTGGTGGCTCTGGGCCTGTTTCCAGTGTTACTGGAACTGTATGAAGGACCCATTTGTTGGTTGTGGTGTTAAGTTTGGTTTGTAAATTACTCTGAGGTCTAGAGATTCACTAAGCCTGTTTCTGTGTCTCAGCGGAACAGTGAAATAAAACCAGCTGCTGTTGGAGACAGCTTGAAAAGAAAGAAGCAGCAATTTCTTTTCCTGTGCCTTTCTTACTGTCCTGAGACTGAAGTCCCAAAGACTTGACCCTTGCCCCTGTGCTGGAAGGGTTTCTGTTAGCTGGACCACAGTAATATTGTTCTTACAGTCCTTTCTAACCTGACACTCTAACAATTGCTTATATTTTATTTCTCTCTCTTTTATGAGCTGTTTCATGGTGTGCTGCTGTAGGAGATGAACCTGTACCAACCTCCTCTATATCAAGGTTCCCACGTGCTTCAAGCAGCCACCCCTTGTCCATGTTACTTGGAACGGGGCAGGGACTTGTCTCTCTGTCATGGCCTTTGCAGTGCTGATGTGTTTGCAGTGCTTGGCATGTTGATCCTGTTGTGTTCTCCAGAAACTGGCTGCAGTTGTCACAGGAGCTGCTCACCACTCAGGAGTAATTTCAAGGTCACAAAAAGCTCTAAAGGAGCCATTAGACAAACAGATGCCTGTGCATGGGAGGGCAGGGCGTGCACACGTGCCTGGAAAAGACTGCTTTCCCCTTTCACACACCCCCTGAACATGGAAGTATTTGAATGTTGTTTGGCTTTTACAAAGATACCTGGTAGGAAAGGAGCCTCTGCATGGCTACGTGAAGCTCACTCAGCCAGGCTGCCCAACGACGTAACCGCGTGTTCAGTAGCCCTCCCAACCCAGTGTAGTTATCTTTGCCCTGCACACTGATTTTGGTCTGTCAGAGGGATGAAGGGTTCCATCCTCAACAGCTGCCTCACTGTTAGGCTACCAAATCTTCCCTAACAAACCAGATGTTTGACCAGAAGTGAATATAGCAGTGGATGAGAGGAGAGGCAGGGGTGAGGGGGCGCTTGTTTATTGTGGGGCCTACAAACAATTACTTTCTTCAATGATGAGTTCAAGAACAGAATGTATTTCTGAAGGCAATGCTTCTGAGTCCAGAATTGATACTTTATGGAATTATTGTGTGCACCTGCAGCCGTGAAGGCCAACCGCATCCTGGGCTGCATCACCAGAAGTGTGGCCAGCAGATGGAGAGAGGGGATTGTCCCCCTCTGCTCTGCTCTGGGGAGACCTCACCTGCAGTGCTGTGTCCAGCTCTGGAGCCCTCAGCACAGGAAGGACATGGACCTGTTGGAGCAGGTGCAGAGGAGGCCACAAAAATGATCAAAGGGCTGGAGCACTTCTCTTACAGAGACAGGCTGAGAGAGTTGGGCTGGTTCAGTCCAGATGAGACAAAGCTCCAAGGGGACCTTATAGCGGACTCCCAGTCCCTGAAAGGTGCCTGTAGGGAAGCTGGGGCAGAGCTGTTTCTGAGGGCATGGAGCGACAGGACAAGGGGTGATGGCTTTAAACTGGAAAAGGGGATTTAGGTTGGGCACTAGGAAAAAGTTCTTCACTCTGAGGCTGGTGGATCACTGGCACAGGTTGCCCAGAGAGGTGGTGGAAGCCCCATCCCTGGAGACATTCAAGGCCAGCCTTGATGAGGCTCTGAGTGACCTGATCTAGTGAAGATGTCCCTGCTCACTGCAGGGGTGGGACTAGATGGGCTCTGAAGGCCCCTTCTCACCTAATGCAGTTGCTTTAGGGATGAGTTTACAGGGTAGGTTCACGACCAGTATTACGTTAATCTGATAGCAGCCACGCTGTTCGGTGACAGGGAATGGATGATTCAAGTAGGTGGGGACCATAACTATCCCTGTCTGAGTGCAGTGAATTTCTGAACAAGGTATTCACCTCTGATAGTCACGGGTGAGTGTCTGGTCTCACATCAGGAGTAACCCATCCCAAGTGTATTCGCGTGCTATCTGGAGATCATGGTGCAGCGTCACCACCTACCTGGATGTGCTTTGCAGGCAAACATCCTTCCCTGTAGTTCAAGGGGACCAAAGTAGCAGTCTGTAGGGAAAGAGAGGGATGACAACAGTAAAACCAGCGAGCGATGCATATACAGTAAGACTAGAGACAAACGTTTGACTCACACTGAATTCAGCCTCCAGGAATTTGACTGTGTACAGATTTTACTTCCTCTGCTTGTTTTGGCTGGGATAGAGTTAAGTACAGGAGGGGCTGTGTTTTGGCTTTGTGCCGAAAACAGTGCTGATAACACAGGGATGTTTTTGTCACTGCTGAGCAGTGCTGACACAGAGCCAAGGCCTCTTCTGCTTCTCAGCCCAGACCTCCAAGAGCGTAGGCTGGGGGCACACAAGGAGTTGGGAGGGGATAGAGCTGAGCCCAGCTGACCAAGAGGATATTCTGTACTGTATGGCATCATGCTCAGCGTGTAAAGCTGGAAGAAGAACAAGGAGCAAGTTTTCTCACTTCTCTTAGGATTCTTTCCCCCATCCCATTTTGGGGGGGGGAGTGGGAGAAGGGAATGGGTGGCAGTGAGTGAGCATCTGTGTGGGGCTTAGCTGCCAGCTGGTGTTAAACCTCACCACTTCCCAGTGCTAAAAAGTGGCATTTATCAGCAAATGCCATGAATTTGTACAAGAGCAGTCGAATTTGGGGACATCAGTTAAGGTGCTAATAAAAATTGGAAAAGGGACTTTCAGATGGGGATGGATGTGGGAAGCAGGGACTCTGTTGCTTCTGGGAGGATGGGACTGGATGTATTCGGAAGGTATCCGGCTGTGGATGCCTACGACTAACTGCTGGTCCCTTCTGTACAGATAGAATGGGCTGGTAGGGATTCAGAGGGTGGTGGCTGTGAAAAGAGCAACTCTTTTTAATCAGGTAGATCTAATCAAAGCTAAGAATGGTTTTAGCAGCAGAAGCTGCACCCTGAAAGCTGCGATTGCAGCTGTGTAGTCCTGCAGGTAGTTGAGATGGATGTAGCCCAGGCAGAATTTGCTCTGGGAGTCTGGAGCAGGAGGTGTATCCTGGCACTGGTTGATCATCTCTCCCTTCTCGCTCATCCCACGACGTGCCAGGCAGGCGCAGCTGCACGAGCCACGGTACAGGCAGACTGTGTGGTCTGTTGCTGGTGACAGCCCCGGCGGGCAGTGGTGGCAGAGGAACTGATGGGGAGGGGTGGCAGCCCCGGGAAGCCAGGCTGCCTGCATCAGCTGTTGATGAAGCACGAGGGGTGCAAGCAGTGCCTTAGCTGCTGGGAAAAGCTGCCTCCCTTCCCCACCAACCCTCTGCTCCACATGCCCTCAGTCCTTTCAGCAGCAGGGCTTCCAGGCTCTTCCAGGGCTCTGTGGATCATGGAGCTGGATCATGGCCGCTCAGCTGCCCCTTGTAATTTGCTGCCCTGGGTAATGGGCTGTTTGGCTGTTCATGGTGCTGGCCCTGAGCTGATGGCCTCTGTCTCTGGGAGGATTTCTTCCACACGCTCCCTTTGGCTGCCATGAGGCAGTGGTTTGCGTGGGACTTAGCTGGCTTCCTGCACTCAGCCCTCCCTGCGAGACAAGGGGCACAGTAGGATGAGACTGGTGGCTCTGCTTGCTGTAGGATGCTGTGCTTCATTAACTCCCTAACTCTGCTTTAAAATGGGGAAGGCATTGTCTGGCTGGAAGGCGTTAAGTACTGTTGTAAGTAAATAAGTATTTAATGAAGGCTTAATAATTTTGAAGTGAAAAATGCTCAATTTGCCAGTGTTATACAATGTTGTTGCCTAGTCTGGAAGGGTAATGAAGATTCCTTAATTAATACACGAGACAGGCTAAAATCTTCAGCCGTGTGACTAAGGGATGTCTCAAAGCAGGGGAGTAGCAGGTATGAGTACAACTTGACCTGTGTGGTCACTCTGCATGGGGACATACAGCTCCAGGCGAGGAATCGCCCCTGTCTGGTTGCGTAATGTGTCCCTACCAGCACAGGGAGAAGATAACAGCACTGACGTGCCACACAACATGTGTGAGGCTTGTGTCCCACCAGAAGGCAGGCAGGTGCTCTCAGCACAGAGGCCGGTGAACCCGCACGCTGAGTTATCTAGCTGGCTGTTAGTTTGGCCATCACCTTAAATCCATCCGTGACTGAATGCCCCTTTAAATTATATATCTCTCTCTCTCATTGGAAGGTTTTGAGGCTCAATGCAGAAATTTCTGTCTTGGCTGTAGGGATCTTGCACTTTGGAAGGGCAGAAGGTCATAGAGTGTTTTCTTCCTTTTTGTGTGTGGCAGTTGTTTCAGGTAGAAGCCCTGTCAGTGACTCAGCTGGGGGGTTCTGCACGCTGAATGTAAGGATGCACCATGCATGTATATTTGATGAACCATATGGAGCTCTTTTAAGACAGCATTCTGACTTCGAGCCCTCATAGTTAACATGCCTCCTTTAGTACTTCTTCTTTAAATGCAATCTGGATGCACATGCCAACACCAATTTTGCTGCATCTTATCAGTTTCCTTCTAAACTGCTTTATTTTGAAAGTCTCATACAGACTGAAAACAAGGCTGTGCCTCCCACTGCCAGCATTGCAAGTCCCCATTACACCTCTGGTCATGGATTAGGCACTGAGGTTTTTTTTCTCCCTCTTTTCCTCTGCTTTAAGAGGAGTGGAATGTCATCTCTAAACTATTTCATTCTGCATCATAATGAGGCAAAACCAGCTCTGTAGGGATGGGGCACAGTCCAAAATCCAGCAGAGGCCTTACTCATCAGCTGCCGCTCTTGCTCACGTGGATGCCAATCCCTTAAGGAGTGCCAGGCACGGGTGGGTCCTGCTGAGGGCTCTGGGGCTCCACACAGGCTCAGGCCTGTGTTTGCACTGGGAGGTATTTCTGTCTGAGTCAGGGGAATAGTAACACACGGAGACTCAGCCCTGGGCTCTGGCAGATTTAGCTCTCAGCAGACATAGCTATGAATTCATTTAGCCTCATCAGTGGTTGAAGCTAATGCAGACTTCAAGCTGGTGTACTCTCACGTGTACTTTTTAGGGGGCTAAATTCCAGTGGAAGGATGCAGAATTCCAGCGGAAGGATGCAGAGGCAGCTGGGTATGGTAAGAGCTTACCCTAAAGTCCTCAGGGCCCAGAGCTGCCTGGCTGTAGGTTTATTTATGTTTCCATTGTTACAGGCTGGGATAACCCTCCTTGGAACTGTTAACAGTCCTGACCCTTTCTTTTAGGTGGTGGCAAGAGACAGTTAAGCACATGTCTCTGTCCAAAGCAAAGGTCCATGACATTTCACAAAGGAATTTGTACTATTTAGCTGCAAGGCCGAGGTATTATTTGATTAAGGCATAGGGGTGGAGAAATCAGGAGGACCATGAGAACAGACCAACCAGAAAGTGAGACACCAACCAAAAGGGGTCACAGCAAGAAGCCAGAGGCAATCTGTCTAGGGCTGGCTGAAAGAATATCAAGTTGTTTGACCTCACATGTTTCCAGAAAACAAACAATTTGTACTTATTTTGTAAATGAGATTGAATTCAATCCCCAGTCCTAACAGAATGAAACTATGACTGCTCTGGTTTTGAGATAGTCTTTTGGGTGAGAAAGGCAGTAGAACGGTTTTATTGACATGATTTAGTGATGGTACCTTATTCATAGCAAGCAAAACCAAGAGAGAATTATGCAGTTCATTACACACTTGTGACAATAAAACCTTTATGTCTTGCACATATGTTACAGGAAACTTGTTTTAGAAACACTTCAGAGACTAAAAATAAATACGTTGAATTCGATTAATATAGCTTCCAGAGCCATGTGCTTCAGAGACCATGAGACCAAGCTAACGGGGCTTGGAGAGAGAAACCAGTACATTTAAACCAGCTAAAAATTACTCAAATAGCCTTGCTAGGTATAAAACTGTTTCCAGAATAAAGTCTGGCACTGTGGGAACCTTCTATGGGTAGAGGTAAGCATACAAAATAGCCACAAAACGAATGTATCCTGTGAAAGGTTACTTACGTATAGCAGAAACGGATACATGCCCTCACACAGCTCCCTCTGCACGAAACATAGGGAATTTATTCCAGCTACTCTGTGTTAATTAACTAATATGTATCAATACATGCACAGAATTGTAGGGTTTGGAAGGGACCTCAAGAGGTCATCAAGTCCAACCCCCAAAATAATGATTAACACTAAATAACTGCATATTTTTCTGCTGCCAGGATGATTTCTCTTTTTGACTGCTTACTGGTTATTTACCAGTCAAAATTCATAGAATCATAGAATGGTCTGGGTTGAAAGGGACCCCAAGGATCATAGAGCTCCAATCCCCTGCCACAGGCAGGGCCACCAACCTCCAGGCCTGGAGCTACACAAGGTTGCCCAGGGCCCCATCCAACCTGGCCTTGAACACCCCCAGGGATGGGGCACCCACCCCCTCTCTGGGCAGCCTGTTCCAGCCCCTCACCACTCTCTCTGTAAAAAACTTCCCCCTAATATCTAATCTAACCCTTCCTTCCTTTAGTTTTAATCCATCCCCCTTGTCCTGCCATTATCTGCCCTTTTTAAAAATTGAATCCTCTCCTGCTTATAAGCTCCCTTCAGGGACTGGCAGGCTGCAATGAAGTCCCCCCACAGCCTTCTCTTCTCCAGGCTGACCCAGCCCAGCTCCCTCAGCCTCTCTCTGTAGGGCAGCTGCTCCAGCCCTCTGAGCATCCTCGTGGCTCCTCTGACCCCTCTCCAAGAGCCCCACATCTCTCTTGTATTGGGGGCCCAGCTCTGGACACAGGACTCCAGCTGGGGCCTCACAGGGCAGAGCAGAGAGGGACAATCCCCTCCCTGTCCCTGCTGCCACCCCTCTGCTGATGGAGCCCAGGATCCCATTGGCCTTGTGAGCTGCCAGAGCCACTGCTGGCTCATGTTCAGTTCCTCATCCACCACAATCCCCAAGTTCTTCTCAGCAGGGCTGCTCTCAAGAAGCTCTTCTCCCAGGCTGTATCTGTGTCTGGGATTCTTCCGACCCAAGTGCAGCCCCTGACACTTGGCATGATTTAAAAGCCGTGCTTTCTTGTGCACCACTAACAGTTTTCATCTCTTCTCACCCATGTCCTTGTTAAATCCATCCACCTCAGGTTCAGCCTTATCCCATTGCATTCCATGCTTCATCCCCTGGGCCTCCTGTAGGAGACGTAGCTATGGGCTAAAGCTGAGACATTAAAGAATTGCCTCCCTGGAGCTATTCTGCACGTGTATTTGCACACGCACATATATATATGTATGTACACATACATATGCATGTATAAACACACATGCACCATCCAGCTGTGGGGGGGGAGTCAACCTAATTTTTAAAGCATACAGGAAGGCAGAAGTGGAAATCTACTCGCCCTTCCAGTTTTCATTATAAGCTCTTAAAACTAATTAAACAAAATCCTGACCTTATTTTTATTCCTTTTCTTAATTTAGTGCACATGCCATGGTGAAAGGACATCCTGGCTTGAGGATTTTGAGAGAATCTCGGTAAGTCAAAGGCTCATCCTGTTCCTCTAACATTGCTGACATATCTGTCTGTACACTAACAAGAGCTCCTGCCTCTAGAGGAAGCCCCCTTGCATTTTTCCTGCTAATTATGAAATATCATTGCCCTGGCACCATCCCATTCCTTATTTCTGCTTAGAAGATATAGTGAAATTGTTGCTAAGTAGCTGTGGTCTAAAACTCACGAGGCTTATCCCTGGAAGGTAAGTGAATAATTAAGAACTAAATCACTGCCTCTTCTAGACTGGGGGGAGTACATGACTATCAGCTCAGGGCTAGGTGCAAATCACAAGACATAGCCTCCAAGCATGGGATACCAATGTGCTACGCAAGCACAAGGTAACACTTAGAGAAGGTTAGCAGATGTATTGGTTGAAGCTTTTCAATACGGGCTCCTTCATAAGCTGACAGGCCCAGTGTCCCTGGGACAGACAACACCTGTGCTGCTCTTGGGGAAAACCATAATGATTTCCACTTCTATTTCTAGATTTGTTGGCTATGTACGTGACACTTTTTATGGAAGAAATGAGCACGGGTGTTTATTTGAACTGCAGAGGTAAGAACTCAAAGGGGGTTTTATTTGAGGCTTCCATGCAGGAGCAGGGAAAGAAGAGGGCTGATTTTGTTGATCAAGGAATAGTAGAGCTCTTGGTTTTTCCTCCCTCAGTGGTTATTGGGTGGAGAGCCCAAGGAGTGTCTGTTTGGTGAATCTGCTTGTAAATTTATAGCTTGGAGGGAGCCAGAAGTCAGTAAGACATCAGAATCCTGTTAGACTGGTTGCTACTGGTTTGAAATACCAGGGAGGTTTGGAGTGCTGCTGTGCCAGGCTCGCCTTGTCAGCTGCATCAAGCTAATTTCAAACCTGACATAAGCTTATACTATTCTTATAGCCTGTTATACTGAGTGCACGTGTCTCTGGTAACTCGGGAGAAGTACTTGACAGACAGCTCTGGAAACTGCAGCAAACAGCATCAGCCCTGCAGAACTCCCTTCCAGAAGGGCTCTGTTTAACCTGAGGTGAGGCCCTGGGCAGGAAGGGAGGATTTGCAGCATGCTGTTCCTAAAGCAGAGCAGACTCTTCTGTCCAAGGACTGAGGAACTAGCTCAGGGTTTAGGCAATCGCATCCCCCAAGTTTGCCTTCGGTTTGCCAGCTACAGCAGGGTGGCACTGGAGAAAAGCAGGCACACGTGCCATGCTCTCTGGCTGTGTGTGCATCCATAGGAAGGCTCAGGCTTTTTGTCAACCAAGGGACAAGGTCTTCTCAACCGTAACTCTATAGCACACTTCACCCAAGTGCTTTGAAAGACTGGCAAACCTTTCCCTTCCAGACCTTTCCTTCCAAGAGCAGTTGCTATTCTCCTCTTCATCCCTGGCTTTTAAGCCCAGAAAGAACAAGGCTGGGATGAGGGTAGGGAGTCTCAGAGTTGTGGTACTCAATCAGATCCTGTGAGCACAGACTTGATTTCTCAGCTCTGCTGCAGTTCCCTGGGCAATCTTGAGCACATCAGGGATTTCCCTGGGTCTTAGTTCCCATTTCTAGACTGGGAGTGGAATACTATATAGTTCATGAATACTCCTGTATTTCTCCATAGTTGGTTTTTTTTCTCAGTTACTTGAGCAGGAACCAGTAAATACAAGGGCATGACATATGATTGTCTATGATAGTCACAATACAGAGCTCTGGACAATACTGTAATTAAAGAAAAAAAAATGACCTGGTTTGGGTATTCTCTCTTTTTTGGTTATTTTTCATTCCATGTTTCCTACCTTTCTGCTCTCCCTCCCACCCCACCCCCACCCCCCTCCAAG
>VZTU01024708.1:733433-757744 GCA_013400835.1 Zapornia atra | reverse complement strand
TGAAAAGCAGGCATTTTGTTTATATTTCTAGTTCCTCAGTGTCCCTGTTACTCATCGTAAGTTTTTTTTGAGCTGGTTGCAGTTTCTCCTAAGAAGGGGGTCATTGTTTCAGAGGTTGCTCCCTTTTGGAACAGCAGAGCCCAAGTTTTGCAGATTGAGTAACCTGCTAGACCTGTTTATTCCATAGACACTTATTTCAAAGGTGATTTTGGCTGGGAAAGAGAAGGCAGGGAGGAGAAGAGGTTTCCAGACTGCCTTAGGTTTTACTGGGTCTTGTCAGATGTTCTTATTTTAGATCTAACAGGGCTGCTTCTGGGGCGCTGCGTGGAAACACGGCGTACAGCCTGCGGGCACTGGTATGGTAACACTGATGGTATGATTGCCTGTAGAATCACAGAACAGGCTAATTCCAAAAGGAGAATTTGAGTGAAAAACCCCAGGCACTGGGCACATACTAAGGGCCAGATAATTGTAATTATATAGTTAAAGCACTTCCCATTGTCTTGCAGATGTCCTCTCCGAATTATGGCAGTGTTGGGACAATGGGGGTTTTGTCTCTGGATGATTCTTTCCTGGCAATTACTGTGACATTTCACACATATTCCTATATTTACAGTTGGGTTTAGACTGGATTGGGTTTATCAGTCCCAGTTGGAGGGTTGGGGGGAAAAAATCAGACCTGAATAAAATTTCTCTCCATCTCTTAAAACAAATGTCAGCCAATTAGTCCTTTTGGCAAGTTCAGCGAGGTGTTTGAAGATCTTTTTTGTTATTTTAGTGCAATTTCCTACTTTCAACTAGATCTGGAAGCAACAGCTTCACTGTAACGGTTGAATCCATTAATAGTTTAGTATCTTAAGAGCCAGCTTGTTCTGATGAGATCTGAGTCCCTGTTTATTTTGTACGTTTAAAAATATACCTAATTGCTGGGATGGAGTTCACAGCCATACGGGATACACAGCAATTGGTCTCCAGAGAGTGAAAGGAAAGATTTGGCTAAGGGGAAGGAGGAAAACAGGCTGGATTTCATATTTCCTGTCTTTATTTTATTTATATATATATTTATTTTTTAAAAAAGAACCAAGATCACACGTAAACATTTGCCAGGAAAAATCCCAGCATGTCCTGCCCCTGGAAAAAGACACCCAGGTTGGTTGGTTCCTTGGGTTTGGGGACGTTACTGCTTAGCTGGCTGCATTAATGCCCGTTCTGTGCAGGCTGGGTCTCCTCTCTGACTCGGCTTCCTCCCTGCGGTGGTTTCTGTGCCTGTCAAGCTGTGCCAAGGCAGCTTCTCCTCTCCCTCAGCCGGTATTTCAACAGCGTGGCAGCTGTGCTCTGTCTGGGCTGCACAGGACTCCTTCAGTGTGACTTTGCTCCCCAAGCAAAGTCGGTTCTTTCTTGGGCACTGGATTTGTGCCTTTCTTTGTGACCTCAGGTTTCTTCCTCAGATCTTTCAGCATCCCCTCCCCGTCCCTCCCCCCCTTCCCCAGAATGAGATTTTACTCACCTGGCAGTCTGGGGCTGAACCAGTCTCTCATTTGCCATGAGGTACATCCAACAAGTCAGGATTAAACTCCCCCAAATTTTTAGAGACTTGCAATCCAGCTGTCAGTCCAGAGGCAGGTATGCCCTACAGAAGATACCTGTCCTTCAGTCCTTGTACCTTCTGTCAGTTCTGTTTAAGAGTGAAGTTTCCCTCAGACTTTGTTTGCTCGGTTTCCAGAGTCACAGCAAACATAGTTTAAAGGAGCAGCTTTCCCTTTACCCAGATAAGTCAGTACAAATATGCCCTGAACGTCCTTTGCACTGCTTGTGCCAAAGGCTTAATGACAGGGCATTGTTAAACCTACCATATAAATCTTTAACAACTGGGTGAAACTTCAGTCCAAATCTGCAAACTCAAATAAGTGGAAACAGTAAATGGTATTTGCTTACACTTTTAAGGCCCACTGGCTGAGAAATTGCTCTTGCTTTACATTATTTACAGCCAGTTGAGATGAAAAGACCTAAATGTTTATGACTATTTTTAGGCTGCCATTTTAAAAATTTCATTTGTGTTCACATACCTGGGCCCTGGGGTGGATACAGCTGAGCCAACCTGGGTTTATTTTAATGCCTTTTGGATCTGTTCATCCAAATGCCTGATAATTTTCTCCCTTGAAATCCTGTGATTTCTCATTCGGGTTGTGCTTACGTTTGCTGTTCTCACCGCTGGCCTTGCTTGCTGCTATTTGAATGTCCCTCCTCTGTGGGCAGCTTAGGGCCTGATGCTTCAAAGGAGGGAAATAAGCCTGTAATTCCTGTAGCTACATACGCAGTGCTATACTTAGGACAGTTTTTCCTCATCCTTCCATAACTCCATTGGTATTTTTAAGACTACAGATTGAGTGGCTCTCACAAAAAGCATCATATTTCCTGCTGAATTTGATGTTAGTCTTCCTTTTTTTCCCCTTTTTGAAGTTCACTTGTTCATGATGATGAAGTTGAACTTGTTCATCCCAAAGTATTTTAATTGGTCACAACGTTACCCTGCTCCTTTTTAAAACACAGCTATACATCCAGCCTGTGGAAGGCCAAATGTTCATTGAGTAAAGCTTTGGTTAATCTGAGGTCAGTCATTATAGCTTCATGGTCACCAGCATCTGTGTCCCTTTACATCAGCTGAGGGCCTGGCCTGGGCATAACAGGCTGTCAGCAATTAATCCTGTAATCATTAATCAAGGTCACCATCAGACCTGTGCACTCCTACTCTGTGAGCTAGCAGGGCACAGAAACAAGGGGTGTGCTGGAATTTGGGCTCCTCTCTGTCGCAAGGGTCACTCCAGGGTGAGTGACTTACCTGCGTGTCCCAGCACCGGCAGAGCACGCACAGCAAGGGACTTACTGCATTTTCCAGTCATTACATTGCTCCAGTGAGTCCTTCCCAGTGCTGCTATTTCAAGGGCTAAATAATTCCTGCTTTTACAGCCCCTTTTTGTATGTAAACCTCACCACCTCTCTTCCTTCTCTTCTCATGGATTGGGTCATTCATCTATTTACAAAAAATGCATTTTTTTCCTCTTCCAGATGGGCAAAGTACGTGGAAAGATGACGTCACACGTAGCGTCAGCAGGCTGCTTATTGGGTGTTGTCTCTCATAGAGCAAGGAAGCTTCCCTGTGGCAAACCCACACCTCCCTGTGGAGTGTCAGAAGGTGTACAGGTCCGCTACGGGGTGGCGGTGTTTACCTTTGGGTTGAGGGAGTAGTTTTGGATTTTGTCCAATTCTTTCCCTGAGGAGAGGAAATAAGTTTATAAAGGCTGTTGTTTACTGGGAAAGACACACTGGCAGCACCATTCTTTGCTTACTCCTCCTGGTGGAAATCAAGAGCAGCTTAGCTGGGGTCAATGGAGTGGAAATCCTATAAAACTGAAGGGTAGCTGCTCCTCATTCCTGTTGCTGTTGCAGCTGATGAGGATAGTGAGGTGCTGGTGCACAAAGGCTCTTTTCCTCAAAAGGAATTGGATTAGCAAGGAAACAGTGGACGTTTCCTTGTCCAGTGAACCTGTTTTCCCAAAGAGCTCTACTGTTAGCATCTACCTGTTACATTCAGGATTTTTATCCCTTTGGATTTCTCTCCTTGGTTTTGTTGGGGTTTTTTTTCCCCCTGACAGAGCAGGCTTCTGGTCAGACTCCAGGTCTATGGGGTTTATGTTCTGCACAAATGATACCCTGTTCCCTAATCTCTGGAGAGCAGCCCATTGTATTCTAACTGAAAATTTGCAAAAAGCCCTGTGTAATTGCTCTCCTGCATGGCCTGGCTTCTCAGAAGACCTCTTGATTTTAGCTACAGTGGCCTGACGACAGCTGCTGCACCGTGCAGTGTAGCAAAAGCACCAAATTACCCAAGCTGGGCTTGCCTTTCTAAGGGTGTGAGGAACCCCTGGATTCAGGTTTGAACATTCTGCAAGGGAAATGCATGCTGATAATTTGTAATGGACTAGGTATCACTCATCACATGGAACCTCTCTTGTTTTCCTACTGATTTCTTTCCATGCTCACGAGCATTAGCTTCTGAATTCTTTTTATTAGCCTTCATTTGCAGCTATTGCTGTATCTTTCCTAAGAGGTGGCACCCGAAATTGAACATGGTCCTCCAAATGCAAATGCTCCATTGTTCAGTATTCTCTCATTATATTATCTTCTGCATTATTTTTATATCCTCTTATTAATGCACCCACACACCCCATTTGCATTTTTTAACCTTTTTAAAAACGTTTTCATTACAACAATCAGCTATAAGGGCAATGAAGTAAGCGTAGAACAATAGAAGTGAAGAGCTTGATTCTCCTCAGACCCGGACCCGTTTTAAACTTCACTGCTGACACTGATTTTGATTTACACTAAAGGGAAAGAGGGAGGATCAAACCCAGCAGCCTGTCTACACTGAGACATCCATTTTTGATAGTTAGCAGGGGAATGGTTTTTGTTAAGTAGCTGCAGGGTGCAAAGTTGTTTGGAAAAAGCACTTTTTTGGGGTTTTTAAATCAGGAAGGAGGCTTTTTGGGGACTGTGGTATGGTGATGGGAGGTGGCCAGAGGCACGGCTGTTCTGTTCCACAGGGAACCTTTGCCACGGCAGCAAGCCATGTTTGGGGACAGACAGACAAACAGTTTTAAGGTGCAGCTGGGCAAGGTCATTTCTGTGAAACAAGTGAGCACTTCTGTGTTGTCTGGCTGCAGAAGCAAAGTGTGTGAGTCAGGGCACCACCTGAGCAGCACTGCTGCTAGCCAGGGAGCAGAGGAAAGGGAAGGAATTCACAAAGCAATCATTCATGCCTGGCCTTCTGGCAGACCGCACCTTGGCAGTCTCTTTAATGTCTCCCTTCCCTAATTGCTTCTGTTTTACTTGACTCTGGATTCTCGCCAGGAGTCGCTGTTATTACCTGGCAGGTATCAACCCCATTCTCTCTGGAGGGACCCTTCCTCACACTGACCATGGCCTGCTTCCAGGGAAAGCAACAAGGTAGGAATACTCCCAGGGTTCTCCTGGGTGTCCTGGTTAAGGCAATGCTTTACCTGCCCAGTTAAGGTGAGGTTTGTAAACATGGGCTGTGGTTTTGCGATACAGCGGATTTGATAAAATGGCTAAGTGCCAGCCACAGACCTGAGTCTGCTCCTCCTGTCAACAGCTTCATGCTCCTGCTCCCTCTCCTGCTGCAGATCCTCCTGTGTGTTTGACTCCTAGCGCAGTCCAGGAGAATGACCTAGCAGAAAACTGGGTTTGTTTTTTTTTTTTAATGGATTAGTTTTTCTGCCAGACTGACATCCTCTGATGGCTTGCCAAGGTGATGCTCATCTTATGAGCATCAGCGCTGGCACAAGGAAGGGCTACAGAGTTGCTCAAGAGAAAGGAAAGATAGTAACACAGTAGTGTTGCATTACTTTGGTTGATTGGCTATAAATTCACACCTTGCTAACTTCCTATTTGGCTTGCACAGATTAACCACAACTGTCATCAAAGGAGGAGACTTTTGTTCCTCCTTTTTCATTATTAGCAAGATCTGGTTGCGGGATTGTTGTATCATTTTTACAGATCACTTCCAAGGCAAGAAACATTAGTGGCAGCAATGGAAACACAGTGGAAAAGAGAGGAAAGCAAGAGACACAGCAAGGAATGGGATAGGAAAGGTCATCTCTGGCAGCAGCAGCAGTACGTTAGATCAGTAGCACGAAGTACTCGTGAAATCATTTGCTTGGGTGCTTCCAGCAGCTGCACGTGCAGATCTATGCCAGCCAGGGCACAGCTGGGAGAAGAGAAGGGGTGATGATGGCCTCTTCTTCCTCAGCCAGGGCCCTGGGCTCGTACTCTCCCCTCTGTTCCTCTGCCCCCCTCTTCTCATTAGCTCCCTGGCTGCAGCTGCTGGGGTGGTTTGGCACTTGGTGACCCCTGCACAGAGGCTGCTGGGAGCTGCATCTGCATGCACCACCATGTTACTCCTGTACCACTGCCTGGGGATGCTGTGGTTAACCCATTGCTTCAACCAGAAGCAGCACTCCAATGGGTTTGGGGGTGTGTGGACCCAGCAGAGGAACATGTCAGATTATTACAGTACTGTGGTTATAACTATTTTCTGGATTCTTTTGGCAAACTTTCCCAGGGCTCAGGAGCACTTGGAGAGGAAGCACTGGGAGTCTGCATGCTGGGACCAGAGGAGCTTTTCCCTCCTCAGCCCAAGGGGACAAAAGGACCAAGACCTACAACAGCATGCTGAACCACGTAACCATTAGAAACAACAGCTCTTCTGCAGTGTTGTCAGTCCATGCAGGTAGAAATATGCTGTTTAATTACTATGTTAATTTAAAAGTCTCTCCCTAGTGCTTGTCCAGCTCACATGGAACCTCCCCTTATATGCAAAACAGGTTTGTTATTTAATGTCAGCTCGTGTGTACACGCCAGCTGCTAGCTTTTCTTGGGGACCTGAGACAGCCAACATTGCTGCCAATATAAATAATTTTGCAGGTTGGAATCCAGTTGGTAAGTGTGGTGAGCCTCCCTTTTATCTAATCCAACAGGAGTGTTTTGTTTGGGGTTTTTTTTCCCCTCCCTTTGCCGTGACTTCCAGGAGACCAAGTAGAAGAGGTATTTCTCTTTCTTCTATTTTTCTTTTATTTTTTTCTAATTTCTTTTCTTTTTGTTACAATGGATGTTTCTGGGAACTGAGAAGATAACTGCAACATTTCCTAGGCTCAAGTAGGAGTGCAGTGTGTGTATTCCTCCACCAGACACATGCTAAGAAAAAATACTGCTGCTTCATGTAATTCCTCTCTAGCACTAAGAAATCCTGCGCTCTAAGGCAGAGGAGCTGCTGCCAGGCTGAGCCACAGCATTTAAAAAGCAGAACTGGATTGATTATTTAGGAAAGCGTGTGCTGGGGAGGCTGAAATTCCCCTTGTGAGTGTGGTATGAAGTTTCTACCACAAGAAAAACTTTGTGTTTCTAGTGTGGCTGAAAAGCAATCCAATTAGCTTCTGGGTTGAAGTCATTCCAGTTTTGGGCTTTTACAGTTTTGATTTCTGGATGGTTTAGTTTGTTTAAAATGTATTGTGTGACTGATACCTCTCTGGCTTTACACTGAGTGTAATTTATTGGACTAAATAAATGTGGGCTGTGTAGCTCGTTAAGAAATCCTGTAGCCTGGATTTAGTGTGGGATCTGGTCTGGGTGCATCAGAAGGCTGGAGATGGAGCGCTCTGATGCTGGGCTTGGGCAGGAACAGGCACAGTCACACTGTTTAGCTGGGAAGAAAAGCTCACACAGAAAAACACACTGTGTGACAAGGGCTCCAGAAGCAAGCCAGGTCTCTTGTTGCAGTTGCTGTAGGGCTAAGGAACTGCCCCCCCATCTGCAGTATCCCAATGGAGATGCTGTCTGTAAGCAGAACAAGAGATGTATTTCAGCGTAGCTTGCAGCTGGCTTTTATAAGATTGGAAAACGCGGTAAGCCCAGGTGGGATGTTGAGTAGTGAGTGACTGGACCTGGATTCTTATGTTTGCTGGGTTTTGAACGTGACTGTCCTGGGCTTCTTGTTGTTGTTTCTCTCCAAAACCTCACTGAGTTCTAGTTTGGGATCTAGCTGAATTCCTTCAAGAACAAGCTGTCTCTTGCTCAGAGCAAACTTGACAGGGACCAAAGGATGTAGCCCAGTATGTTACCTCATTTCTGCTTGTTTGCTTTTAATTACATACTGCCATTTCAGCTTGGATCTGAACCTGCTAAGGACAGGTTTTGCAGGAGCTGAGGCCAGTGGAAATGCTATCCTTTTTAGTCACTTTTCTTGGAGAGGGGTAAGGCAACCAAACATGCAAGGGCTCATCCTCTCTAGAGACAAGTCCGCGTGAGCTGCCTCGAAGGACAGGAGTGGAAGGAACAGGTTCCCTCTCCAGGTGTCCACCGGCATCTGTCCCTTACTGCAACTTGGGCTCCTTCCAGGCATCAGATCCATCAGCAGGTCATTTGTTGACAACTGTTATTTTTTTGGCTCTTCAGGTGTGCTGGCAGCAGTCTCTGCTTTGGAAATCATTACAGCTGTACAACTTGCAAACTATGAGTAAGGGTTTCCTCCAATATAGCCTCCCCTTTCTCATGTATGTTTACACTGTGCCTATCTTCCTCCCTGTATGCCCAGCTCTGTCTGGAGGTGTGGCACTGGTTTTCAGTGCAGCTGCTTCCCTGCTGCCTTGGAGAGGAGCAGCTGGCAAACATCTGTCTCCCTGAACAGGACACTCATAAGGATGAACCTCAGAAATAAATTCAAAACTCCAGTAAATGCCAAAACACGTAAGGGAACACTGGCTTGATGGCTACATGATGAATTCCCCCATCTCCTCACTAGCATCTCTGACATCTGGGAAGACGTTACCAGCTACCTTTTTTTGTCCTAGGAAAAAAATTACTGTATCAACTCCACTTCCTCTTACCTCTTTGCTTCACAAAATGACAGCTAACTTTTCCCTCCAAGGAGACTGAATCAATATGGATCCAAGGAATCATTGCTGGTTTGTGTACAGCTCTTTTTTTGCCTTTGAAAATGGGCAGAGGTCAAGAGAAAAATAATTTTCTTTCAGTTGGCTGGAGAAGTAACTAAAGCAGCACTATTTTTTTTTAAGTATATGTTAAGGACTTTAAGTGTATTTAAAGATTCTGTGTTTTGTGAGTCTGTGTGGAACTGTTGTGACTCAATCTCTGCTTGAGATTCCATGAGGGAGAAGGTAGAAGATGCTGAATACCAACTTTAGGCGTGTTTAAAAAGGGATGGAAGAGTTTCTCTGCAGATGGATGCACAGTGTGTGTGTATACATATGCATGCAGACATAATACCCACACTGCGTGTAGGGAGTCTGTATACAAACGTGTGTATCTGTGTATACATGCTCTCACACACCCCTGCTTAGCTTCTGGATAGGTGGAGGAGTCACTTGGTTCTAGTATTTTCCTCGATTATTGTTGCGGGTGCTGTGTCCAGGAACCTCAGGCTTGTTTCTATGGCAGCTATTCCCTTTTAACATCCCACCTTCCCTCAATCCCCATGTGGCAACCAGAGAAGAAGTGTTGTGACACCCACACTGCACATCTCCCAGAGGGGCTCAGAGCATGGCTAGAGATGTCTGCCAACGATGGGCTCATACGGGAGGGACTCGGCTGCAGCGTGGCCTCCCTTGGTCTCTTGGCTTTGCACTGGGGGCTTTGTGGGGCAGCCCAGAGCTCTCTGCTCTAGTTCTTCCTTTGTTTGTTTTTTATTTTTAATTGGCCTCCTTCTTGCCCTGCCCCGAAGCAGGATTGCAGTACCAGAATGGCATCACGAGCAGGAATGCTAGGGAACCTGTGCTGCACTAGACAGGCTGACTAATCTCCCTCTAAATAATCTCCCTTTAAATAGTCTAGAAGCACTGGAGTGAGCTTCTGTTTCAGGAGGCATGAGAACACAGCCACGACTGTGGGCTATATAAATAGCCAGATCCATGCTGGTAAGTAGTGAACAGCATAGTTATCTGCTCCAGGAAGGTCTTCCTATCTTCTGCAATTTGTTGCATGGATAGCTGCGACCAGACTGATCGCCCTTCAGTAGAGCGGTGGTCGGCAGTGGCAGTGAGGAGGGAGCAGCCACCCTTTGGAGACAGGCTCTGGTCCCCGTGGCTCTGCGTCTGAGCAGCAGCGGGTCTGTGGCTCGCTGGCGCCCGCAGAGATGGCGGTAGCTGAAGCAGTGCAGTTCAGCCCCTTCTGCTGAGCGCCGAGAGTTCAGAAAGCTCACTGATATTTATAGCACCTGGAAGGTGGCAGCAAGGAATGCTTGAACTCTCACTGCCTAGCTAGCGATCTGGATAGAGCGTAATGTGACGGTCTTGCCTGAGACGACACAGATGAGCCAAGTTCATCTTCCTAACTCAATGATCAGCACTGTAAAAATTAAGAAAAGGTTAAAACAGTCTATGTTGGTTAAGCTGGCTAATATGATTCTTTTTTGTCTTATAATTGAAACAGTGGAAACTGTTCTCCAGGTACACACATGCACTCTGCAGCTGCATAACCAGTCTTCAGTGTGCCTCCATCTGGTCCTGAGTTACCAAGACAGCCTTCAAAAGCCTCTGATACATGGCCAATAGCCACTCTCCTGCTTTCCAAGATTTAGGTAAATAGGAGAATCCTCAACGAAGAGCGCAGTGAGTCTTGTCTCAGCTGAGGTAGGAGGCATTTGAATTTCTTACTCATAGTGTATTGTCATCTTCTCCCTGCCATCCTACCCACTCAATGCGTCAGAGATCTAAGGCTTGATTTTTTTTCTTAAATATTTTTCCCCTCCCCTCTCTCGCTGAGCAGAGGATATTCAGACTTTCAGGTTTTGATGCATCATGTCAGAAACAATTTTCTCTTTCCTTCTTTTTTTTCCTCTTTCCTTTTTTTTTCTTCCCTTTTTTTTTTAATTCTTCCCCTCCTTCCCTCTCCCCAATTTTTTCTTTCCTTTTTTTTTCTTTCTTCTTTTTTCTTCGCTTTGTTGTTTTTTCCTCCTCTCTGCTCAGACATAATTCCCTTGAGCCAGTGGGTTTTTACCAGGGTAAACTTGCTCACAGGAGAGGCTTGGTGCAAGAGGTCAGAGGACTAAGTGGGTCTGAGGAGAGGAAGAGAGACAACATGGGGACATAGCACAGAGAAGTTACACACTAGCAGCTTCCCTGAATGCCCCCTCGTGTTTGCCTTCCTAATATTGCTTTTAAGTCACTGTACAGATCATGAGATTTTTGCCTGACCAGAAATCCCACCTGATGTGGTGGGACACTATTCAGACTGTTCTTTAATCTTACAGGAGGTGGGATGCTCTCTTTTCATGCTCAGTGCTTGCCACCATCCTCAAATAAGGACACAACTGGGGTCAGGGGTGGCTTTGGTGTGTCATTCCTATGGGATTTTAACTCAGCTTTGGCAAAGCAGAAGTTCTGTGCTGGGTTTTGGAAATGCCATAAGCAAAGACAGTAATGGTCTTCTGATGAAAAATACTATTGTGCTTGATTATCGGCAATCCTCTGAATTGCAAAACAAACCCACAAAAATCCCAGCCTGTGAATTTAATTTAAAAAAAACCCCAAACAATGGAAAAGCAAACCCCAGACAGCTCCTTCAGCAACTCATTTAGTAAGCTTTCCTTACGTCACTCCAGTGAGATCAGCCAGCCTGTTCCTGTGGTAAGTGTGAGTTGCCAGCTAGTATGCAACACGTGGGCTCTCTTTGGAGAAGCACAAGGAAAAGACAAAGCTGAAAGTAGCAGAAATGCTGTTCCAATGCAGGACAGGTTCCACCGAGCAGGGAGGGCAAAGCGCGGGGGAGCCTGGCCCGTCAGCTCCTGCGGGGCTGAGGGTGAGGTGAAATGCAGTGTGCTCTCTCCTCTTCCCCCAGCACGATGGCTGCCATCCCTGTCTTGAAGCAAGAGAC
Source organism: Zapornia atra (assembly GCA_013400835.1). Classification (NCBI taxonomy): domain Eukaryota; kingdom Metazoa; phylum Chordata; class Aves; order Gruiformes; family Rallidae; genus Zapornia; species Zapornia atra. The sequence continues at coordinate 746,281 of VZTU01024708.1, read as the reverse complement.
GTTGTTCCGGAGCGGCACCTGGAGCTATCGGATTCCAGCCCTGCTCTACCTGCCGCGTTTCAGCATCATCCTGGCCTTCGCCGAGGAGCGGGAGGATGTGGTGGATGAGCATGCCAAGCTTATAGCCATGCGCAGAGGCATGTACGACCCAGCCACGCAGCGTGTCCAGGTACTGCTGTGGGGAGAAAATGGGAGACACTGCCCACCTGTACTACTGCCCTGTCCCCACATGAGTTGAATGTGTTTGCCCTCTTGCTGTGGGGAGAGGGCAGCTTCTGCTTCTCCCCACATCTGCTTATAAGTCATGTGTCATCATAACTAGTGGGATTGAACCCCATGACCGGGCAGCTGTTGGGAGGACTAAAGCGGGACAGGTGCGGCCCGTTTTCTGGGAATGGCTTTGATGCATCATAGCAGAGCTGGGGAAGCAGAGAGAGATGGGACAGAAGTCCTGTTGCAACAGCGAAGATGTGGAGGAGATGTAGAAATGGGGAGTGGTGCAGGGACAAGGAGGAGTGAATTAGTAATCGGTGACTATTTCATTTTAATTCATCTTCTTAGGACTAATTTCTGGTTTAAAACCCAATTGAGAACAGCTAGTCTCCCCACGCAAAAGTGTGTCGTCTGGTTTGTCTGTGCCAGTGAATTGGCTACCTTATTAATCCCCCAGTTATTATTAACAGTTATCTTGCTGGGTGACTGGGGGTGGTGGATACTCTATTTATAATCATTTTTTTACATTTGCAAATGCATTAATGTCTTGGGGAGGGGGAGTGGGGAGAAAAAGTCATCATATTTTTCTATTCCAGTCCTTCATTGGTGACTAGTTGTCTTAGATTAGAGGCTCTTAAGAGCTGGAGTCTGCCTAGGAGAAGCAGCCTCTTGAGCACACCTGCAGTGTCATATGGTACAGGTAACATCCTGTGTAAGCCCCTGTAATTCAGTTAAATAGGGCTCAGTTTGCCCTAAGCTTAGTCATTTGTCCTCACATGCTGGAGTTCCTTAAAATGGAAATACTAAATATTCCCAAAAAGTTAATGCTGGTTGAATAGAAAAGGCAAGACACGACCAAAAAGGGTAATCAGGGTAGAAAAACCTAATTAGTATAATCTTACTGGAAAATACTGCTTCCTTTACCAAACCAGTAACTCTATGTAGGGATAATTTTCTAATTGCATTGCTAGGGTTAGAGATGTGGTTGTGTTATGCACCATTCATTTAACAAAGGGCAGGGCTTGGAGAGTAGTTATACTTGCTCTGTGACCTATTTTCTGTGTCAGACAACTTGTGGTCCACATTTCCACACCGGTGTTTGTAAAGCCTTGCACTCATCTCCTGGAAAGGTGTCTTGGTGTAGGCTGGGGGGTGCCCCTTCACACTTAGATCAAAGTGGAGCAATAGGAGTCTGAATGGAAAGGAATTCTCAGCATCTGAGGTACTTGAAAGGGGCTCGGTTATTTAGCTGACTTGAGAAGAAGCACTGACAGGGCTTTGTGTCTGTACTGGTTCACTTTTGCCACTGGGTAGGTCTGTGTGTCCTATACATATTGGGGAGAATTTCTGAAAATTGAGCTGCTGTAGTTTTTAAAACAGTGTCATCAAACACCAGCAGCACTGAGATTCAGAGCTAGTGGCTCCTCAGTGAGTAGGAATCAAGAGGGACATCCCTCTCCAGCGTGAAGTGCGTGAGCACTGTATCATCCAAGTCATTTTCACTGACGTTTGGCCATGCCAGGATATTGTGTTCCCATTTTTTTTGCACTACCCACTAACGTGCTTCTCTTCTCGTGCTCTTCTGGAGCTTTTACTGGGCCCCCTCACAATGTAACGTGGATCTGTTTGTAATGGCGTGTTTCACTCTTGTCTCCCTTCACACGGGCCCTGGCAGTGGAGTAGCATGGAAACCATCCTTAGCGCGCAGCTGGAAGACCACCGATCTATGAACCCCTGTCCTGTTTACGATGAAGTCTCAGGGAAACTGATCCTGTTCTTCATAGCTGTCCCGGGAAAGATCTCTGAGCAGCATCAGCTCAGGACCAAGATCAACCTGGTACGTCTCTGCTACGTCACTAGCATGGACCAGGGCCGCACCTGGAGCGCTGTCCGGGATATCACTGAGGGTACCATTGGCACCGAGTACAGGAATTGGGCCACTTTTGCAGTGGGGCCAGGTCACGGGTTACAGTTGCACAATGAGGCCCGGAGCCTTGTGATTCCTGCCTATGCCTATCGTATCTCGGACCCCAAGAAGCATCCCATACCTCACACCTTCTGTTTCATCAGCTCTGACCATGGGAAGACATGGGAGATGGGGAATTTCGGGGGGGGGGAGAGTGCCGTGGAGTGCCAGGTAGCGGAGGTGGACACCTGTGGCAGGAAGGTCCTCTACTGCAATGCAAGGAGCAGCAGGGGAGCCAGAATTCAGGCTGTGAGCTACAACTACGGGGTGGACTTCGAGAGAGGCCAGAGGGTTGAAGCACTGGTAGAGCCTCCCTCGGGGTGTCATGGGAGTGTTATCACCTTCCCACCTCCCTCTCATGCCAGGTGCCAAGATAGTTGGTTGCTCTACACTCATCCTACAGACCCAAGGGGTCGAAGAGATTTGGGAATTTACCTCAACAAAAGCCCTTTAAATCCAGCAGACTGGACAAAACCAACCATCCTCTTCAAGGGCCGGTGTGCTTACTCAGATCTGCAGTACATGGGGGTTGGCCCAGATGGCTCGCCCATGTTCTCCTGCCTCTTTGAGTATGGGACCCACCAACAGTACGAAGAGATAATCTTTGTAATGTTCACTTTGAAGCAAGCCTTTCCATCAGAGCTCTGACTCTGGAGCCTTTCCATCAGCATCCCTCTGAAAACCACTTTTGCTCATACTTCCTTGCCCTGTCCCTTCTCATCTTCCAGCAAAAGGGGGTTTTGTGCTCCCCCTGCACCCTCAGTTTGGCGCTGGCTCGTGGCATCTGTAGATTACAAAGTCTATTAAATGTACTAAAGCCGAACGTGTTTGGTTTTGTTTTCTGTCACCCCTTCTCACCATTCCCTTTTGGCACCATCTTGAACATCACATGCTCAAAGCAAGCATGACCTTTTCATGGGGCCTCTTGCCATGAGGTCTCTGATGGGCTTCACAGGGACGTGCATGCTGACTGCCTGCACACAGAGGGTGGTAACTTTATGCCGGGCTGTATTTAGTTGTGGAGAAAGTGCTAGAGTGGGCGCTGGGCTTACTGCCCTGTATCTGCGGTTACCTTCTTCAGAGACCTGCTTTGGCTCTGGTTCAGTACTGCTCCCTCTTGCTGGCAGCTCAAGCTTCCAGGGCTCAGTGGCTTCTCATTTCAGCAAGGCTGTGGGATGCTGTACCCTGGGGATGTTCACTGCATGCTTCTGCAGTGAGTTTGGGGTTGCCTTGCTGAGTCCTTGGGCCCTCCAGGGACTTGTCTCACTTAGCCTCCTCCTTTCTTCCCATGCTCTATGTTCTTGCTTACTTGCCCTTTTGCTGCCACCGCACCATGAAGCTGCAGTCTCTCATGTGTGAGGAAACCACAGCCTTGTGCGCTGTTCCCTCTCCCTGAGCAGTGACTGGGGGACCCGTGCAGGACCTGAGGATTCTCCCCGCCACGCCTGGGGACAGGGCAAGTGGCAGAAATGGCACTGTGCCTGCACTGAACTGCAGGGTCAGGACAGGGCTGCAGAGGGAGCTCCCAATTTATAGTCAGGAGGGGAAATACCCGCTGGTCTTTCTAACACCAGCATCTCTGTGCAGCAGCCGCTCTTATCACTGACAGCCCAGCGTCAGCCACCAGCGTGGCTGCTCTTGTTACAGGGAATTATTGGCGTGTGAGGCACCGTGTCAAGCACGTAACATCACCCCACCTCCAGCAAATGGCAGAGATGCAGGTGTCAGAGGCAGGGGAGGTGACTGAGCACAGGAGCACTAAGGTGGGAAGGCTTTCCAATGTAGATAGAGAATTGCTTTATTTCCACTCCCCAGCAAGTTTCAGAAGGAGCCAGCCCCAGTCTGGGTGAGAGAAAAGACTATTCTGAGGCTATGGTGTGGTCTGGCATAAGGCATTACACAGTGAGCAGACAAAGGGGAGTGACCAGAAATTAGTGTGCACTAAAGGAGACACGTCAGAGCAGATGGAGCTAGGGGAGCTTTGCCCATGCCTCTGGACAAAATCCCGCTTCAGGATCCAGTCTGTGTGTGTTTGCCGTGTGCCGAGCTCCCAGCGGGTGCACGTGTGGAGTGGCTCCAAGGATAAGATGGATAAGATGTTTGTTTTGCTCTACAGGGCAAGAAAACCACTTGCTTTCCAGAGTGTTCTGGGAACACATCCCCTTTGGGGAGCACCAGCAGGTCCTGTAGGCACTTTTGTCACTGGTTTACGAGTCTCCACTCGCTCAGCATCCCCACCCCTGCCTTTTATTGCTGATAGCTCTCAGGGGCCATGGGAGAAGGGGCCCTGGTTTTCCTCACGCTTTTTAGGTTTGTTTCAGGGTGCCTGGAGGCTGCAAGCACTAAAGGAGTGAAGAGGTCTCATGGCCTCCACAAATACACCTGTGATTTGCTGAGCCTTTCCTAAGCAGCGGGTCAGTAACGTGCTGGGCTGGAGTAGCACAGGGCGGCTCAGCTAACCCCTGCTGGGGTTAGCACGTTGGAGCTCACGTGCTCTTTAGGTGTAGGCCAGAGTAGAAATACACCTTTTTGGCCAACAGCCTGTTACTAGTGCCTAATGAGGGAATGTTGTGGTCAGACTTTAGCAAACCCAACTGCTGTCCTCCTGTAGCCTTAACTTCCCTCGTCAGGCATTCCATGAAGGGTTTCTGTTTCATGACCATAGAAGGCACCTCTGAGATCTCTTCATCTGACCAAGCCTGGTAGTGCCCCCTTGCTGACCCCCTGCACAAGCTGGATATTTCTGGAGGGGTTGGGTGACCAGTCTGTGTCCTGAATGATGCTATGGATGTTGTTTATCCACTGGTCCTGGACAGGCTGGTGAGTTCACAGCCGGTTGGCACAGTACGACCCGATGTTTGTAACAAACCAGTTCAGATGAAGTGTCTGTTGCAATGTCTGAGAGACAGCTTGGGGAAAAAAAAACATGTTTGCTTTGTCCATTGACTGCCAGGGCTGCAATTTTTGATTATCCAACACCAAAACATGTCCCAGTTCTTTGCCCATGGCCTCATTCTCTCAAGTTTAAATGAAATACTGCCACTGCAGTTACCTAAAACCTTCTGTTGAGTCTGGGTTGGATTTTTCTTGCAGATGTAGCCATTAATCTTTTGTTTTATGATGGTAGCTCTTACACAGTGTTCTGTCCCAACTGTGGGATGACAGCATAGCCTATTTGAAGTGCATCCTATTTTTTTGGAAACTGTAGGCCTGTTCTGGCTACAGCTGTCACCTGGCATGTTTCTGGTGTAGGCTAACCACTGCACTCCCCCTCCAGATAACCTTTCTAATCTTTTCTTCCTCAGATCTACTCGCCAGCCTTCTCTGACACAGGCATGAATGGAAAGAAAATGAGTGGTGTAAGTACCTGCTGAAAAGCAGCCTCTTGTCCCTGTGTGGGACAGAAGAAGTTACTGCTGTCCTCTGGGAATCAGGTAGTTCAGGATATGAAGGTACAGAAATCCCAGGTTGGGGAAGATCTTTAAGATTATTGAGTCCAACCATACCCATCCTCTACTAACCCATATCCCTGAGCACCTCATCTGCCCGTCTTTTAAATACACCCAGGGTCGGTGACTCAGCCCCTTCCCTGGGCAACCTGTTCGATGCCCAACAACCCTTTGGGTGAAGAACTTTTTCCTAAAACCTGATCTGACCCTGCCCTGGTGCAGCTTGAGGCCATTCCCCCTTGTCCTGTCACCTGTCGCTTGGGCAAAGAGACCAACACCCATCTCTCTGCACCCTCCTGTCAGGTAATTGTAGACAGCGATAAGGTCCCCTCTCAGCTTCCTCCTCTCCAGGCGGAACACCCCAGCTCCCTCAGCTGCTCCTCATAAGGTTTGCTCTCCAGCCCCTTCCCCAGCCTGGATCACAGAGGGATTGGTCTTTCTGCAGCACTGCAGAGCTGCCAGTGCTATGAGAAGTCAAACAGGCACCATTTCCTCTGCAGGCAGTGCCACAAATGAGCCATCAGGGATCAGGAGCTGGTTAGCTCGGGGGTTGGGATTCACCTTTTGGGCAGCTGGAGCTGTACCATGCTTTCTTTTTGAAGCATGACAAACTCCCAGAAACCAGCCTTACTGCCAGGACTGTCACACGCCTTTGGTTCCAATCCTCTTGTTTATGTCTCCAGGTCAGGGAGTTGTGTGAGGCTGGACAGGGGAATCACACATTCAAAGGAAACAGCAGCAGTGTGCTAAGAACTGAAGCTGGTGGTGGGACAGATAGGAGTTAAACATTAAAGATTCAGCTAAGCAGTCTCAGGTGTCTAGCCAGGGCTTGTATGGCTCTGTTCCCATGTGTTAACTTGCTGTAGACCAGGAGAAGCTCTCCAAACAGAGTTTTGTTCCAGCAAAACTCGTGTTGTGCAGCAGCTCTGTCCACCCTGCGCTGACACCCTGCGAGATCTGGCAGCGGTTTGACGTTCAGAGCCGTTCTGCCTCTTGCTGCAGCTGTGCTCCAGAGAAGCTGCTCTAAGTACCAGAAGTCCTGAGGAGCTGGTGCAGGTCAGGGTGTCAGCACACTATGGTCAGGGGAGCTGCACAGTCCCTTTCCCATGTGTAGACACTCTTCTTAGCAGGGAGAGTAGGGTTTGTAGCCACACTAAGCTTACACGAGCAAACAGCTACTGTCTGTGTGGAGCCACTTTGTGGCATTCAGCATCTGACTCCATTTTGGCACCTGAATCCACGGAGCCTGACTCCTAAAAGGCCTATGTGGATCTGGGTGAGGCTGAAGGTCCAGCAGAGCTAATTTTGGTCAGTAGGGAGTGCTTGCTCAGCACGGACAGGAAGCCCTGCACGTTGCAGTTCTGCCCATTTAGCAGGGTCCTGTGCTGGCCACACAGTTTTGGATTGCTAGTGCCTACAGTCTAATCTCAAAGGCAGAGATTAAGGAGGATACTGCAGTGTAGGTGTCTGGATAACTGAAAGCACCAGGAAGGCCGTCAGAGATGAACACTGGGCTGTATTGGTTCTCTCTTCCTCTCCATACCCACAGATTCTAGTCCCTCCCAATGCATAGGCTGCTCTCTCCTTCCTTGCTGCCCACATACAGGGGCAGCGCTCCATATGTGATCCAGGTACTGTGGTTCCAGCGCTTCTCCTGGCTCTGGGAGGTGAGGGTTGCCCAGAGCTGGCAGTGTCTGTGCCTTTCCCAAGGAACCCTTCTCTGAATCCCAGGCAGAGTCCCAGCTCGGCTGCAGCTTTTTGGTATAGCTCAAACAGAGGCGCTGCCTTCAAAAGGAGGGGGATTGGCTGTACAGGATGGGCAACCAAATTTGCCACGCAGGCTTGCTGCAGACATGCCCCTCATCACCCTGCTTTGGAGATGCAGTGCTGAGCATGCTACACAGCACAGACAAGGGGTAGATGTACAGACAAAGGAAAAAGGGAAGTGAAAATTCCAGTTCTGCCTTCTCTGACACAGGTTGCCAGACACAGCTTTGCTCCATCCCACCTTTGGGGATTTAGAGTCAGACAGATCTGTGAATCCCCCTCACAGCAGCTGACAGGGAGCTTTGGTCACAAATCCCCAGAGCCAATCGGTCTCTAAGTCTGCTGCTGTGCATGGAAACAGGAGCAGGCTAATTTCTATTTTTATTTTTTTTTTTTTTCAGTTCTTTAAAGTTCCCTCCTCAAATCTAAGTGCAGGAATAGGGCACTTGGTGCCAAGTATCTTAACATGTTTCTGATTAGTCTGGGATTTATTTCTTCCTCATGGACACCTGCAGCAGGTAGGACAGACAGACAGGAAAAAGATGGGAATGTAAAGGGTCCGACAAGACACTATAAAGGAGATGGCAGGCCACCAAAGCCTCGGGGACTGAGTTGTTGGGGGAGCAGAAGCGATCCCCAGCTGGAGCTTTTCAATAGGGAGTATTAGGAGACGAACAGGGAGGGAAAGGCAGGGGACATGGGCTTGGTAGGCTCTTCAGCTGCAGCTTGAAGAGGGAGAGCGGGGGTTGCAGGAACATGTCACGCTCACTCTCTGAGCTGAGTTGAGGAAGTTGTCCGTGGCTGAGTTTCCTTTCCCTCTCTGTACTATTGAAACAGGAAGCTGGTGAGCTGAAGCTGCCCGATCATTACACACAGACACACAGGCAGCTCTGGCAGCTCCTGTATTCAGGTTTCCTCCAGCTCCTGCAATGGATCAGTGCTGGTACCACGGCAACATCACTCGCTCCAGAGCTGAAGACCTCCTCTCCAAAGTAGGGAAGGATGGCAGCTTCCTTGTGCGGGCCAGTGAGTCAATCGCCTCGGCGTACGCACTCTGCGTGCTGTAAGTACAGCTTTCGACCTCGCGCTTCTCGTGGCCACTGCTGTCCCGGCTTGTGCAGGGTGTTGCCCCCTGCACCCTCTCCAGCACAGAGCCAAACAGCCGCTGTACCCACTGGGAAGGTGCAGCCCGCGTCAGAGCGTGGCTGGTTTCACCTGACTGGGCCACGGGGTAGGGGTGGGTTGGGATCAGGGCCAGGCTGAACAAGCCTGTATTCTTTTACTGCTGTACTGCTCCCGCCTACTCCTGCTCCTAATCCTAAAGGGAAGAGTAATCAAAGGTACCGTGGCCCTGCTCCAAGAGAAAGTAACCTCTTGACCTCTTTGAGCCTGTTAACAGTTTGGGGCAGGTATTTACATTTAAACAACTCCTGTGGTACCCCCCTCCCAGGCACTTCTCTTGCCCTGGTGCAGTGTGTGTTTGACCCACCTGCTTGTACAACGCTGTGTCCCATTCAGCCACAGGCTGAGAAACGGTTCCAGGAGCTGTGTGTGGTGCACCCAGCACAGTGGCCATTCTACCACGTTGCTAATGTGGCTTCTGGGGGGAAATATTTCGTGGGGGAAATAGGAGACATGCTGGCTGCCCTGACCCCTGGTTCTGGGCTGGAGCTGGGGACCGAAGAGCAAGGCCTCCTGTGAGGGGCAGATGGTATTCCTGGAGGTAGCAGCGCAGGAGTGGGAAGGGATTGAAGTCAGTGGATGAAGTCTGAGGCATTTGACAGTGTTACAGAGAGAGATAAGACAGTTACTCTCTGCTTAGGAGAGCGAGCCGCTGTGGGACCTCATTCTGCCTGTCAGATCCTCTTTCTGCCATTGTGCAGCAGATCCCTAACACTTAATATCATCCTCACCCCATGTTAAAAACCTTTCTCAGCTTAGCTTCTTTCTGAAAGTGTATTTCTTGCAGTGGTAAAGGTGGTGCTACTGTTTATAACTCTGGTCTAACTGCTTGTCTCTGAGGTCAGTTTTCTGGTGACAGCAGCCTGCTGCAGAGGACTCATCTGCAGAAAAGCGTGGGGCTGGGGTGACTGCCCAGTAAGCGTAGGTGTGGGGCTGTCAGAGATGGGTGGCTGGGTAACGGGGGTGTTTGCAAAGTGCAGAGAGCCTCTGTGACCGCCTGCTCAGACCTTTGTAGTAACACAGGGAAGAGCTTTTGTTCTTTCTGGAGCAGAGAAAGAAGGGTGGCTGCAGATGAATAGCCAGGACAAGCAGGAGGAAGGAGGAGCGGTCATGTAGCGTGAACCGAGGGCCCAAGTTGCGAGTCAGGGAACATTTTACTAGCAGAGACCGTGCCCTTCCACTGAGCGTTTTTTGATTTGCCTTGTAACCAGTATGTGCACCAAATATTTTGAGAGAGCGATGGTGGGGACTGTAGAAAGGGAAGGTGCTGTAAAAATGTCTGCTAACGTGCATTTGCATAAGTTTTTCCATTGTAAATGTTTACGCAACCAAGTTTGAAAGCCTTTTGTGACTTGAGAGACATGGAATCAGGAAATAGAAACAATATCATGACCAGAATTTTCTGCACCGGGAGCCAAAGGTTATGTTCTTAAATCCATTCTGAAGTGGCCAACATGAATGGCTTGGTTAAAGAAACGGGGAGCACCCAGCCATGCCAGCCAAGAGCAGTGGGATCTGTGGTGCCAAGGGCTGGCCTGAGTTACAGGCTGAGAAATGTCACACAAACTTCTGTCAAAGTCCCTAAAGGCTTTTGGCTTGGCTGGTTTGCAGTTAGCCTGCGAAGAGAAAGGGTTAAAGGCGCCTGAGTCTTCCTCTCCCAGTGTCATCTTGACAAAATGGGCAGCTTTGCTGAGGCTGAAAACTTCCTCAGAGATGTATCAGTTTCTGCTGTGCTATTGACTGGAAGGTGTTTGAAGTCTGAGCTCCTCAGTTACTTCTGTTTAGAAAACCAGAGAGGGCTGGACGGAAAGCATGAGAGAGAGGGGAATTGAAATCCTGGTTGCGAAAGGCTTTCACAAAGAGAATTACACTGAAAGAAACTGTCTACTGGGTGTAGATAAGGAAAACAAAAAGCCCATGAAATTTGCTCTGAAAAAGAAGCGTCATGTTCTACAAAGCTAATATTTATTGGGCAGATCAGTCAAACTCCAGCAAAAGGCACTTATTATTAAATCATAGAATGAAATAGTGGGTTTCTTGAAGAGCTGCTCTAGGAGAAAAGAGGTTGTATAAATAGAGGCAAGTGAGGGAGGTGTATTTGCAGGGCCTTTGAAGGGTGCCTCCCCTCCTCTTCTGAAACTTTGAGCGGCAGCACTGAACTTAGCAGAGTGCCGGAACAGTCACAGCAAATGCAGAGGGAATGCTCCTCCCCTACATGCTGTCCTCTGCTCTGCTGGTCACACTGCCCCATAAAAGGCAAGAAGCAAAGCCCTTTTCCTCCTCCTTTCTCTGGGCCTGAATCACTTGATCTGCCAGTTTATTGACAAGAAATGGGTCTTTTAACTTACCTGGAGTGGAAGACCTGGATCCTGAGCTCAAACAAAGCCTGCTTAGTGTTCCCAGGGCGCTGCACCTGAACTGGCACTGTTCTTCCCAGGGGAATCTCCTGTTGGTGGTTCGTGTGTGAATGGGAATGGCTGCAGGGTTAACACGGCTTCTGGAGGTGACACTTAAAGGCTAGCTGCAGCTCTGGAATCCCTCTCTGAGATGCCATTTCCAAGCCCCTGGGGAGACAGCCTCTCCCATGGTGCACTTAGCGCTGTGCTGAGCATGGCAGTCCTCTTTAGGGTTTCCAGGAACTCCCAGTATGCACATCTCCACCAGCACGCTCCCAGTATGCACATAAAAACCTGAACAGCAGGAGGGGAAAGAGAAAATGCAAGCCCTGTCCCATTTCCTCCACTCCAACAGTTTCCTCAGTTGAGAGGACAGAGAGATGACAAAGTACTTGGAGACATGCTTAAGCTGAGGCTGATGTTATGTTTACCCCATACACAGACAGCTGGAACAGTGGTTGAGCAATTCTGCCCAGTTTTTAGGGAGGACCTGGAATGTGACAGTCATTAGGCCCACATAACTTGACAGTCAGGACGCTGAGGAGAGAAAGCCTGAGGGTGGAAGTCCAGTGAGTCCCAGTCCACAGGCACTAAATTAGGGATTGTTCCTAGGAAGTGCTCCTCCCTACTCCTGCCTCACCTAACAGCCCTTCTTTCCTCACTCCTTCAAAGACCTGACCTGTCCTCAGCTTAAACCTCTTTACAAGTATTGTGACAGGAGCCTGTGTGATGGGCCACTTTCTGTGAAGGTAACAAAGAGGGTCTTCTTGTGACGCAATAGCCATTGAGCTGGTTTGTTTATCAGTTTCATAATCTTCACACACACACACAAATTTTCTCTCGTCAGCTACATAGCAGTTCTGCTTAGCCCTGTTTGCATATCAGCAGGAGGAAATTGTGTAAGAGAACTGCATTGACAGATAAAAACAAAGCCCATACCCTTTCTTGGGGCATACCCTCATCAGGCGTCAAGTGCCCCAGGCTTGGTGAAATGAGCAGTGTCTTGTGGCGATCCGGAGCACTTGGGGATCATGCCTGTGACTTCCAGATCCTCTGACATGGGAATGAATAGGTGCCAGTGGAATGCTCTCAGGTTGCTTAGTGAAGTGGTGCTGAGCTCTGGGAGCAGTTAGAATTCTTCTGCGTCCTTTGCGTTAATGCCATCAGAAGACACAGGTTCATGTGGATACATGGCAATATCCTCCAAACACCCTGGGAAAACCCAGCTATGATTTATGAGCAATTTCTTTTCATTTCCAATTGCTCTTTGTGACTTCTTGCATAGAAGGCTGCCTGATATCTGAATCCTGGTGATACCTCTCTCCCTCTCTCTCTCCTGCATGGAATGATTCTGAAAGGCATATTATGAATACTCTCCCAACATAATTGTAAAAGAGATGAGGATGTTTTATTGATCTGCCTGATCTCCCCAGCTGGGGGCTGACCTTTACTCCACACTTCATGATTGTGGTGGTTTTGGCCCTAACTAGAGGCCAAATACCCACCAAGCCGCTCGCTCACCCCCCCCTTCAGCTGAAAAGGGGAGAAAATAGATATTGGGAGGCTTAGGACTTGAGATAAGACCAGAGGGATCACTCTGCAATTAGTGCCATGGGCAAAACAGACGCAGCACAGAACAAAGGAAAGAAAAGTGATTTATTACTACTTACTACAACTAACACACCCAGTGAACCAGAGCGAGATAAGAAGCGGCCAGGTCTTCAAGCACCTTCCCCCCACCCCTCCCTTCTTAGCAAACTTAAAACTCATCACGATCTTACTCCCTTCTTCCCCCCCAACATGGCAAGGGAGGGGCAGGGAATGGGCAGTGGGGTTCCAGCGATCCCACACAAGCTGCTTTTCTTCCCCAGATCT
>VZTU01024708.1:674922-733324 GCA_013400835.1 Zapornia atra | reverse complement strand
GGGGAGTCATCCCCTCACCACAGGCCTCTCAGCAGGACTCTCCCCTCCACAGGGTGCTGACATCCGGGTCCAGACCCCCCGGCCTGGTCCCCCAGAAAGTCACAAGTCCCTTGGCAAACCTGCTGAGGTGTGGATCAATCTTCACAGGGCATAGGTCTCTCTGCTCCCTGTCCTCATCCAAGGGCTTCAGGGGGACACCCGTTTCACCATGGTCTCCACCACGAGCTGCAGGGAAAACTCTCTTTTTGCATTCTTCAACCCCCCCCCCAACTTTGGGCCTGGCCTTGGCGTCTTTGCAGCTTGTTCCATCTTCTCACTCCAGCTCCGGTGGCAAAGTGCCCCTGCCAGCAGTTTTTTTTCTCCTATATGTGATTCCCAGAGGTGCTGTGACCAGCTCTGATAGGCTTGGTCTCAAATTTGGCCTTGAATGGACCAATGTTTTCAAAATATGGGGCTTGCAGAGAGCTGTAACTGTGGCTTACAGAAGCTACTGAAGCAGCACAGCTACACCAAACTGCAACAATGATGATTCCACGGGTCACACAGTGTTTGGTACAGCCGAGGAAGCTCCGAGAGTGGACTCTGCATTTTCCCTTTGAGAGGATGGGGATGAAACCAGCATCATTTGCTGGCCTAAAGCCGTATTATTTGCTTTAACAGAGTGCTTTGCAGGTGACTTAAAAGATTTGATCAATTTGTTGTTCACTTGGGAGAAGCGTTGACTGAAAATATGTATTTTTTACCTTTTTTGGGCAAGCTCTGCAAAGCTTGGCAGCTGCTGAAGAAGGTCGTGCTTGCCACACTACAGCACTGCTCAGGCTGCCCTCGGGCTCTTGTGCGTTATTGTGGTTCTCCACTGGGCAAAAGACTCCTCTCTGTCCCTCCCTTAAATAAGAGTCAGATTGAATTTCACTGGGACCACATGGTTGTCATGGCTGATGTAGAGGAGCTCGGTGTGCACCCGCAGCAGGACAGCGAGATGGGTTTGCGTTTAGGCTGCAGTTCAGGATTTGCACAAGCAAAGGTGCCCAGCAATCGGCCCTTTGACTGTGGTTCAGCTGAAATCCATTGTCTGGATTTTCCCCATACAGTAGTCAATGCACACCCTACCCTTCGATTTACTCATTCAGTGCTGATTTTGGCCCCGTGTCTTTTGGATTTCTGCTTTTTCATTCCTTCCTGAGACGCCCACTCTCCTGACAGTTACAGCCATTTGGTGTTTGCTTGCTTTCCGGCCAGAAGAAGAGTTGAATAGCTCACGCTGAGGCTGATGCTGATAGCACTTTCTGCAGTGACATCTGCAAGCGTGCTTCAGTGACCAGGACCACTTCAGGTTCCTGTTAGTTCACAGGCTCCAGGGAAAGAAGCAGTGAAATGTTTAAAAACCTTGTGCACGAAGCCATCTACGCGAGTCGGGTTCTTCGGATCCCTTTTCTCTCAGGGAGGGTTGCTGCAGTGCACCTCTGTTCTGGAGATGGTCTAACCATATCTCCTCTTACCTGTTCCAGGTACCGGAACTGCGTGTATACTTACCGAATTCTGCCTGATAAGGAAAAGAAGCTGATTGTCCAGGTAAGCCGGGCTGGGTGCCAGTCGGCCCCACAGAGATGCGCCCAGGACCACTCGCTGCTTTGTTTTCAAAGTAGTTGTAACACTGAGGCAAAAAAGGGTACATAGAGTTAAACTAATGCCCTGGCCAGCACAGTTCTAGCCTCTTGTCTGCTGCTGTGCTTCTTGGGGCACACTTTAACACCTCTGGTTTGGATTCTGTGGCACACTGCTGTGTTTTATATCACCGAGGAATACCGATTCCTCTGAAGCCAGCTTCTTATCAGTGCATCATGGATCTCCTAAATCCAAAACTGCAGCCCAATTTACCTATACCTAGAGAATGTAAATTGAGTTGTGGTCTCAAGATCCAGAAAGTATCAGGACCAGCAGCAGGAATTTCAGACTTTCTGTTTATTCCTATTCTGGTATAGGATCCCGAATGAGCCGTTTCCCCTTCCTGGATGCTTCTCAGTACTTGTTTTCTCAATATAGATCATGAAACTTGGGGTGGGGAGTGAGGCATGGTCTCTTACAGCCCCAAGAAGCGGGTGTGGGTTTACTAGGAGCAGTGGGGGCTGTTGTCTACCCATCCTCTTGGCCAGCACTGCATGGGCATTCCCTGGAAAATGACTTGGAAATGCCCATGCTACCCATGGGCCCCAGTCTGCCCTGCTGTTCAGAGCAGGTCAACATTCATTCCTTCCTGTTTCAGGAGACAGTTAGCTTCCCACTCTAGAAATACGGATTTCTGCCTGAGTTGTGTGCAGCTCATGAGACTCTGCTACATGTCATTTATGTATTTCCTGATGTGCTTCAGGGGGTATTGCTTTTTCTGTGAGATTCACACCAAAGAGGCAGCATATCTAAACTAGAGTGATGAGGTAAGTGAGGACAGTTGAGTGCTGGCAGCTTGCTTTCAGCTGTGGGCTGTTGATAAGGATTGTGGATTGTGCATTCTGGGTGCGTGCACCCAGCCTGGCTCCCTCAAGAACCACTTTTGGGTGGCTCAGGCTGTTCTTAGGAGCCCCACTCAGATCCAGCTCAGCACAGACACAGCTGGATCACCAGTAAGGTCAATTCCAGGCTCACACTGCTGTGTTCCAGAGGCACATGTGCCCAGGGCCAGCCACCAGCATCAGCGTGATGTCCTGGTTGGACTCGCCAGCTTCAGCTGGTTTCCCTGGAGCCATTGAGATATCTCTACTTCATTTGCCACTGCACTTCTGTTTCTGAGGAGGAACTAGCAGCAGGATGCTAGGCCAGGCCTGATCTGGGTCTGTATGTGTGAACTGTGGCCTGTCACACCTTCCCAGAGCAGCGGGCAGCATGATGCAGAGGAACCGGGGTAGGCTCTGCAGACTGCTAGTGTGGTGCCAGAGCTTTGTTCCAGCTGGAATGAACAACCTGTCCTTCTGGTCTGGCTCCTCACTGTGCTGTAGGCTGTTAGCAGCAATACTCTTTTCCTCCATTATCTGATATATCTCAGCTTTATTGTCCTGAACAATGTGTTTTGGCCTATTGTGCTGGTGTCCTGCTGTGTTGTGATGGTAAGAATGGTGAGATCAGGGTCATGCCAGAGAGCTCACAAGTGAAACACCCTGGCAGGGAGGGAGCGTAGGGGAGAACTGAGGCCCAGGGAATGGGTGTCCCCCACGCAGCAGCTCGGTGGCAGAGCCAGGCTGGGAGCCAGGCCCTGCTAAGGATGTCCTTGCGCTTTGCACTGGCACTGTGACGGGGAAGGGGACTGGTGGAACTCTAAGTCTGGATAGGTTTGGGTTCTGGGTTCACACTGCACACTGCAGCACACAGCTGCTGTCCAGGGAGTGCTCCCAGGACCTGCCAGCTGCAGACATGCAGCGTCCTACTGTATGCTGCCTCCCAGGAGGATGCGAGTCGCTGTTCCCAGTTTGAGCTGGGTCTGTAATCATGTCAGCCGTGGCACACGGCCTGCCTTCATGCACAGCCGTTCCGTTTGTCCACAGGTCAGAGCACGGCACCCACAAGAAATCAGTATTTCTCTCTGCTTGTAGCAGCTCTGGCACTGGATTAAGGCTTGTGAGCAAGGTGTGACTGATGTCAGTCAGCTCAGGCATTCCCCCCTCCCACACCTTCACCTCCTCACCTGCTTGTTCTCCCCAGAGAATTCTGCTGGGTATTACTTCCAAATAAAGATGTCCTCACCCTCCCTGGGGAGGGATTATTGGACTACTGCTGGATCCAGACAGCGTTATTAGGACTCCAGGGGATCTTTCTGAATGAAACCTCCTAAAACTGACTAGATTTGTTAAGGAAATCTGATCTAGTAGAAGTATGCCTGAACCGGTTTGCAGGATTCTCTTGGGATCAGCATTGTGATCCTGAGGGACTTCTCTTGTTCATGTTATGGGGTGTAGAGAGACAGTGAGAGAATGAATACCTGTGTGCGCTGGGTTGCCAGGAGCTGTAGGTTGTGTACCAGGAGTAGGTTAAATAAAGTGTGTTAACTCCTGTTTTGAAGACACAACACCTCCTGTTTTGTGCTGTTTTACTCCAGGTCTGTGGGAGAGGCAGGAGAAAGGGGCTGGCTGCTTCTGGCAAGGGAGACATGCAGGAAGTGTTGTAATTGAGGCACAGAGCAACACAGTCGCGTGTTGCTGGCTGCTGTTCTTGGCACGCTGTTCCAGCTGGGCCAGACATTGATGGTTGCTTGTCTGCTCAGTTTTGGTTAAACCAGAAATTCCTGGATGTGAAGTAACAGATCAGACTTCTGAAAAGAATAGTTTTCCTGTGCAAGGGTGCTGAAGCTGTTGGCTAGGATGGAGTTTGGACACTTAGAAAAAATATCCCATTAAAAAGGAGGGAGTCTACTGATCCTATGGAATTAGATCAGGTGTTGGATTAACACAGCAGTAAGAAGATGCTTCTCATTTCTGAGTTTATTTAAAAACAACAACAATAAGGAGAAAAAAAACCCCACAAAAGATTCAATACTAACTCCTGAGATCAGACTGAACGGGTTACAAACAGGGGCCCTGATCATGCAGTGTGACCTTTTTTGCCTGCACACCACTCCTTCCTGAAGCCAGACGAGTTGTCTTCCTGCCCATATCTGGGCCGTTGTCTGTCAGGCGTTTTGCATGATGACAGCAGGTTCAGAAGCTGTACAGTGTCCCGGCCACGCACACAGCACTGGTGGCATGGCAGCTCTCCCTCTGCCGCTCCACTGAGCTTTGTCACCTCTGAAGCCTCAAGTTTTTTCACTTGTTTGAGCCTTGGGGAGCAGTTTTCCTTTTCTGATGAGCACCTTGCCCAGCTCTAGCGCAACGACAGCCGGTCTCTTCTTTTGCATGGTTAAATTACCCGTTCCAGTGCGGCTGGCAGAGAGGGAGGAGCGTGTTTTTGCATGCAGAGGGACAGATTTTTGTATTCAGGCTGCAGAAAAAAATATTTGCCTATGTTCTTCCAGCATTTCGTGGCATGCTACAAGATCTGCCATTGGGTTTCTGCATCTGCAGCAGCCATACAGCAGCAAGCACAGCCAGGAACTCCTCCTGCCTGCTGTTTCTGGAATCAACCCCCCCCCTCCCAACCATGCCAGGCTGGAGCAGTTACGGTCATAAATTTTTTATTCTTTAAACACAAAGAGAAATTCTTTCTCTTCTTCTCTGGGACTGTTGAATTTTCTCCTTAACGTTACTTGAGACTTCAAAGTACAGGCAAAGAAATCCATGGCTTGGATGAATCAAACTCACATCCTGCTGATGGAAATGGATCTAAGGAAGAGGGGACAAGTAGCAAAACCCCCTTGAAACCCAGGGTCAGCAAGTAGAGATCTTTGTCCTTAGGCTGGGAACAATTAGTCATCGCGATATTTCTTGTCAGCCTGCAGACTCTCGCTGGAGTAAAACACTGAGAGGCTGAGACAGGAAGAGAGCAAAAAACATAGTTACACAGAGTTCCAGGAATAGTGGGGGGAGAGGCAGGAGGCTGGGAATCAGCTGCCCCCAAGTGAGTGTAGCTGCCGCCTGCCTGTTGGGCAAGTCAGAGCTGCCATACTTACCCATAAAAACCAGCATGATTTTCGCATGCTCGAGTGGGCAGAGCTCAGACTAATGCTGAGCTTGTGGAAGTCTGGGGTCTGAGTGTAAGCCTGTCTGTGGAAAGAGGGGCGGAGCGGGAAAGGAGTCCTTGGGAATCGTAAGATCAAACTAAACACTAAGGAGACACTAAGAGACATGAAATCTGGCTTTCTAAGCCAGGCATCTTGGGTTGGTTCTTGCCACCCAGATTCACAGAAGATGAAGCTTCCTATGCTGTCACTTAAAGCATCTCACACAAGTAGCCGAGGTGTCCGTGTTACCATCATCACTGCATGCTCTGAATTAATTCCTTGTGGTCTTAGCATCCCCTCAACAAAGGGAAGTGTGCTTGTTCCCATTTTACAAACAGGGAACTCGGTCCCGGTCTGTTAAGGGGTTACCAAAAATGATTGGAAATAGCTGTCTCTTGCTGACTTTCTTGGGATCAGAGGATGTGATATATCAGTATCCCCCGCTTCCCCCATTTCAGATGTGCAGCCAAAGCTGTCACACAGCTAAAACTAGTAGTATCTCTAGTCAGCAGTGCAGAAACAGGTTTCTGACCTGGGTGGACTAAATTGTCCGTGGCAGGTCCTGTCTGTCTCTGTTACCTTGAGCCCAGAGAACCCCTCTGAGGCTTCATCTCAAATAGGAGTTCACAGCTTTGTTATCTGATGGCTGGCTGCCACGCACTTCTCAGTGGCAGCTCAATTGCATCTTAGCTTATGCTCATAGTCTATCAGATGTTACTTCACAGGCTGGTGGCAGGATCAAGCACTCACCTTGTCCCCCTGGTGTGAAGGCTGGAGGGAAGAGACCCTGATGGAGAGATGTCAGCAGTGCACAAATGGGTCTGTCACCAAAAATGTCACTGAGAGCCTATCAGCCTTGTAGTTCTGGGAACTGCTCTAGCTGGTTGCTAAAGGTGGAGTCTCCCTAAGAAACTGGGGCCTCTGCAGAGCAGCCTTTGGTAGCTCAGTGCTGTGGACAGATTTTGTAATTGTAGGCTATATCCTCCCCGTGCCACGCGGCACAGTCTGATCTCTGAGTTCGGGGAAGGCGCAGCCTCCCACGGCTTTCCTGTGGGCATCACGTTGGCTCGCTCAGGAGTGAGCTTTGGCAGGGGGGTTGGACTCGATGATCTCTTGAGGTCCCTTCCAACCCCTGCAATTCTGTGACTCTGTGATTCCCATTTAACTACAACCAGCCCCTTTTTCTACTGCCTCAGGCCTTGCTGGCCACCGCTGCTTCCTTCTGGCAAGGGTGCTCTTGCCTTCTCCCTCTTGCCAACCCCTTGTGTTTTGGTTTGGTTTTTTCTCTCCTGTATTACCCTTGAGCCTGCTCTCCCATTCATGCTGCTATCGGAGCTCTTTCCTCACGTTGGGTACCTGCCTTGAAACGTTGTGGGCTGCCAAAAATCGAGGCTCCAATCACCCACTCTGCCTTGAATAGTGTTTGTATCTTTTGGCTGCTCCACAGGAGAGGGCAGAAATAGAGCTTGGCTTGAGCAGGAGCAGGAACCAGTTTATGTTTTCAAGCAAACTGGAAAATTTTTTAAGAAAATAAATAATAATTAAGTGTGTTCAGGTGAAATGTTTCACTTTGAGCTTTTCAGAGCCGTCGCAGTGTTGTCAGGATGTTGAAGAAAAATGGTATTTCGGATGGAAAAAATGGATCAACCTTTTGAAAAAGCCCAGATAACCAATTCTGAACTTTTCACCTTTTAAAAATTTTATTTATTATTAACAGGGGAGAGGAAAGTTGAATGAAACCCATGTCTTGCATAGCACAGCCCCCTGCATGTTTCAAATAAACTCGTTTATTTTTGCTTTGACCAGCTCAGGGTTTGGTGATCTCTGTGGATTACCTTGTTCTGAGGAAGAGTGGCACAGAGCTGCCCCCTCCTCACACTGAGAGGCTGGGTTTCAGTGTGGGGAATGGGGCTGTTTGAAAAGTTGCTGCCTGCTTTGTTCTTTCTGCTTCACCTTCCCAGGCTGTGCTCGCTGCCTGTCTCCTTGACAGAAAGCAGCGAGGTGTGTGAGTGTGTGTGTGCGCCTGTCCTCCTGCGCTCTGCTCTGTGGGTAACCCTGGGAGATGTTCATTTTGCATTTCTGGTGCCAGATCATCCTCTCTGTGAGCAGCGAGTGCTGCTTGCGTCCGTGCTGACACTCACTGCTGCCAGGGGCTAGTCAAAATTTACTTACCGTTAGAGTTCCTATTAGTTGCAGAGGTGACCCTGTTTCCTCCTAGGTTTTGCTGACTTCAGTGAAAATTGGAGATGCCCTGGCAGCGGTATTTCACACCAAGCCATCATCTAGTGCTGCCTTTTTTTCTTTTTCCTCTTTCTTTCTGGTAAATTTTTCTAAGGCTGATAGGAGATGGCGTGCAACAGGAAGCAACCGGTGTGACTAGAGCAGCCAGAAAGCAGGCCAGCAACTGTGACTCAGTGCATCGCTCACCCCAGCGCTGCAGGGTACCAGCGTGTTTGCAGCACTGCTCCCAGGCGGTAGGAGAGCCGATAAATACTCTGTGGAGGGTTCTCTGCTGGGACCCTCCCTTGCCAGCACAACTTCTAGAAACTCATTTTGGGGGAAACCACATAGGTTTGTACCCTCTCTGCACACAGCTTGGTTAAAAATGTCAGTGAGACCCAAATTCTCTGCCGTGGGGACGAGCAGGGCACACATACAGTGAGAGGGCTGCCGCCTGTTTGCGTCAGCTGGTTGTCAGGATCCTTCTGGCTTCTGTTTATGCGTCTGTCAGGGTGGAGCTCAGCACAAGAGCTTCATCCGGCGCGGGAACCTGCTCTGGTAGGGCGCAGCTGTATGGTTGCCTGTCCTGCCAGCACGATCTGATAAGAGCCTGAGCTTAGGTCAGTTCCTGCATTCCTGCTGTTACTGCGGTTGTCACCCCTGTCAGAGGCAGCGTCTGGCTGCAGCACGTGCAGCGCCGAGTCCTCTGCAGAGAGAAGCAAGGGTTTCACCCTTTTTGATCCTGTGCTGTAATCCCAATCTGCTCTGCTGCTCCGACACCTGTGGCCAGGGAGAGACTTTTCTTCCGTAAGGATTCTGTGATTTGCCTGGATTTTGCTGACGTGTCTGTATCTGATCAAAACCCTTCTACTGAGCCATCGCGCTTGGGCTGGTTTAAGCAGGAGATAATGCAAGGCAAAGTCTTTCGGGTGACACACGCCCACTCACACCATTGGGGCCACTTGCAGCTCCTGTCAGACAGCTGTGTAAGGACTTGGAACGTGTTCAGATTGAGGTCAAAGCCTCATGGTCTCCAGCGAGGATAGGACAGGTACAGGCCTACCCAAAATATCACTTGCAGGCTGCATGACAGACATCTGCATGTAAGACATCTGTGGTCTGCTTGCAACGGAGAGGCATTGGGCTCTCCTTGGCCTTCCTCTGGGTGGAAAGGCAGGAAGAGACCAAGTGTGTCCGACCAAGGAGGATGCCTGGTGGGCTGGGACGTTGCTGCAGGGCAGGGAAGGTACAGAGAGAGGTGTTGTGTGAAGGGCATACTGCACGGGGGATCTTGGCAGGAAGAATTTCAGAAGGAGCTGAGAAGGATCATGAGGTGCAGCCCCATCTTAACAGTGAAAGTGAGTGATCCCAGCAAAGCTTTGGAGTTGGGGTCCTCTCTGAAGAGTCAAGAGCCCATTGCTGTGCAGAGCCACAGTGGGAAAGTGGGATTTCATCCTTTGCACCGTGGTGAATTCCAACACAGCTTAATGCCAAGGATGGGACTGATTCTGCTCGAATCACGTGCCGTGCTTGTGGTGCCCCCGTGGCACCAAAGGGCTGAGGCATAATTAGGGCAATTACTTTTCTTGGATAGAAGCAAGGGACAAGTGGACAGCCAGATACTAATTAGGAGCAATGTCTCGAAAGGCATTTCTGGTACAGCCAAATACAATGTTATATTAAGCTCCATTTTATTACTGAACATGGTGGATATTCTAATTTGAGCATTTTAAAATATAAGGTTGATTTAAAGCACTCTGTAAAACTCCACAGGCCCTGCCTGTAGGGCTGAAAACTATTTGCTGTCAGGGCTTAGCAAAATCCACATTATTTCATGTTTCTGCAAACTACCTGCATCTGTTTACACGAGGCAAACGGGTTGGGTTGGTTTTTTTTCCTGCTGTTCATCTGAGGTAGGGATAACCACACAAAAACCTGCATTTCATGGGTTCTGAAAGCCATAAAGGAGCAGCATTTAATAGGAGAACTAGGTATTTCCTGAAACACACACATTCCTTCTGCTGAATCTCTCAGGGTACAAAATTCTTCACACAAACAAACCGTATCCAGCTTTTGTCTAGTTTGAACCCTTCCAGAATGTTTCCAGTTTCCTGGAAAAAAAAAATTATATATACATATTAAAAGGTGCAGAGGGAGAAAATGGCTTAAATCGGGTTAAAGTCGTATTATTATTGTTTTTCAAGCTTCAAAAAAAAAAGAGATCAGGTATTTGCAAGCTAATGCATTCCTCTCATCTGGCTGTGGTTTCAGATAAAATTTCACTCCAAAGAGTGAAATGCCACAAAATGCCATTGATTTTTATTAGTTTACCCTCCATTAAACATGTTATGCTGTAAAGCCTTCGCTGCGCTTAAACAACTGTAAATTGCAAGTAGGCAACCCTCACTGAGCCCTCCCCAAACATACAGAAGCAGCTTCCAGGCACTGCCAAATGCTTTAAGATGCAGAAGACCAGGGCTGCTAAACAGTTTGACAATCACTGTTTCTGAAGAATAATGGTTTCACCTTACTATCCTTCTGAAAGGCTTCAGCCACCCACAACCACCTACCCAGCAGCTCTTTCCGCTCGTGCTGCGAGAGCTTGAGTGTAGGAACAACTGAGTTTGAACTTGGGGCAAAGATGGGGCAGTTCTGTGAGCATGTTTTAAGGGAAGGGGTAGTAACTTCTGCTCGTGGGCTGAGAACTAGAGAAGAGTTTGGTTGGGTGGTGTTGGATTGTTTGGGTATTTTTTTAAAATAGATTTTTCTAATTAGTCTGTGCTTGAGGGACTGAATGTCTCATCCCAGTTGAGATGGCCACCTTGGGAACACACACCTCAACATCTCCAGGAGCAGCAAAAGGAAAACTTTCCTGAAAATCCAAACCTCTTCTGGCAGATGAGGAAAAAACCTTACGCAGCCAGCATTGTCAACAAGAAAATGTTCTTATTTTCCAGTAATTTGATGGGTGTTGGCTTTAATATTATCAGACATATAGCTTTTAAACCATTTCATTGTCTTATCCTTCTTTATATATTGCCAAAGTCTTCTGGTTCAGCCCCATAACTGAATTTCAAGTATTCAGGGAGACGACAGACTATTCCCCTTTCAGCAGTGTGGTAATGAAGGACTGTGTTTTATTGCTTCTGTGCTTTGAGGCATGATGGGTCACAGAGAAAAGTACTCATTGCCAGGCAAGCCTTGAGTTGTTTTCTCAAAGAAAGGGAAGTTAATATATTGCTGGTGCTACGTGAGGCTTTTTGTCCTGATCATTTAAGATAGAAATGAGCCTTGGAAAACACTGCCATTGGATTTGTTTGCAGTGCAACTTATGGCAAGTACTACCATCTGTACAAAAGCATTTCTGCACTTGTTACTGACAGGGTGATACCCTTTCTTCCTTCAGAGGTATTTTAATTTGCTGATGAGATGTATCCTTGCAGGCTGCATCCCCATGAAGAGATGGAACTCAGCTGGCAGGTCAGAAGTAAGGTTTACTTAAGCTGCAGTTACAACTTGCTCACTCAATCTGCTCCACAGCCTTAGGAAATCGGACTAATCAGCCCTTGTGCATGGCATCTTACTGCTGATAGAAGTATAAAATATACAGATATAGTCACCTTTTAAATAACAACAAGTTCAATTTAAGGTATTGTTGCCCTGGTTGGGCTTGTTTTGGATAAAGGAGGTCTGCTCCACCAGTGCTTTTCACATTTACCTTTTGGTGGTTGAAGTTGGAAAAGAAATTGAGAATCCTTTAGTTTTCAGATTGCTGTATAAACACCAAGCACACAGGGCTGGATTTCAAGTGCCAAATGGTTTAGGGAAACGAAACAGACTTTAGCAAAGCTAGCTCAGTCAGTCATTTCAGAGTCCCGCTGAGAGAATGAAGTCACAGCTTTGGGCTGTTTCTAGATCTTTGCCCGGCTGTCTGACTGCTTTTGTCGTAACCTGTGAGTTTCCCTCCTTGGTTCTTCTCTGAAAGGTTGAGTCGGTTCCCTTCTGACCCATCCCCAGGCTCTAAAGCTCTCCTTTGCCAGCATTTCAAAAGATAACACCCAGCACAGCTGAGTTAAGCAAACCCCGTGGGCAAAGTTCTCTACGGGCTGGGGTTGCTCAGTGTTAGCAGGCTGTCAAGCCTGAATTAAAACTTCCAGGTAATTCTGGATTTAGGCCTCATTCTACAAAACTTGACAGGGATGTAGTGACTCACAGGGTTTAAAAGGCTGTGTAGAGTGTGTTTTGTGATCCAACACGGTGGGACCCACACGTGGAGAGCGCTGGTTGCTCGCAGCAGCGCTGAGCAGCCTTTCCAGAGGTTTGTCTTCATTGTGTGCCAGGTTCCTGGCACATGCAAAGCCAGAAACCTTGGGCTGGGTCCAATTTTAAGGGGGCAAAGCTTAACAAAAATTTGTAACACCACATCCGCTATTTTTATTCCAGAGATGCAGTTCAGGGGAGAACATAAAAGGGAGAGGGTTTGAAGGATGGTTTTTGTTTGGTTTTAGTTTTGTGGTTAGTTTTGCTAAACGACGGCACTTCTCCGGGCTGGGTTCTGCACCCGTTCCTTTAGCAGGTACGGCGGGGTGCTGGCTTCTGGGTGAGGTAGGGTTTGTCTTACTCGAGCAGTAAGGGACAGTCCCTTGAAGGAAAGGGTGAGCGGTCGCCCCTTCGTGTCACAGCAAACGGTTGGTGCAGCATCGAGCCTGAGAAGTTTTGCAGGCTGAGGACAGGAAGTTGTAACACTAAGGTGCTCGCCCTTATCTGCGCCTTGCTCATGGTTTTTCATTATGCAATCCCAGAAAGTTCTGCAGCATCATGTGGCAAACACAGCTGCCTTACACGCACGTTCCGCCTGCGTGGCTTTGCTCCTGGGTCAGCCCTGGCTGTAACTGTCACTTCTTTCACCCCGCGTTTTCCCTTTCCCATGGGATATTGTATGTAATTCCTGCATGCTTATTAGTGGCTTGGTCTCTGTTGGAACTGGGGTTCATTTGGCAAAGAAGACAACAGGGAAAGCTGAGAGCTGACTGGTGATGGACCCTCCACTGTCATGCTGCACAGAGTTAGAGGCACCCCCAAAATGCCATCTGGGACCGATGTGCTCTGGGGGCTCCTGCCCTGCGGCACAGGCAGAGCCGATGTAGGCACTCCTTCACCTGGCTCGGGGAAAAGCCCATTCTCCAAGGGCTTCAAACCCTCACCCGGTGGCCTGGGGAAGTATTTATCACCGCCTTCTAGAGGGAAAAGCTGAATGGTGCTGGGAAATTTTCACTGAGAAGCAAATACGAGCGACCTGCAATAGTTTCCCCAGCTCAGTTACTGTCAGCAGCGAGCGCTGACAGAATCCGGACGGTGACGTCCACAGGCTGCCTTCAGAAATGATGACTGTGTCACACTTGCTGCCTCAGTTCCCTTGCTAGCTCGTTAGGACCTGTTTCCAAGCTTGTCTTGGTATTCACTAGAGCTGGATACTTTATAAAAAAAAAAGAAAATGCAAATTTTCATTTGACTTTAAGTGCTGAAGCTTTTCCTTGGAAAACCAAAAAGCACAGGGCTTGTGATAAAATCACAGAAGTTGTTAGAAGTAGTGTGCTCCAAAACTTTTACTTAAATCCTACCCACACGCTACAGAAGTGCTAAAAAAAAAAATGCATCAGATCCCTGTGGATCCACAGTCCTTGCTCATTCATCACCAACTCATCTGACTTGCACTCTGCAGCTAAATTGAACACCAGTCTCTTGTGTTCTGTCATGGAACTGTGCTGTTGTTTGCTTGTTGTTGATGTAGACCTTATTAGAACACAGGGGAGCGCTGAAAAGGTTGGCTGCTCAGGAGGTTTCTCTTGGTGCTACAAGTTAGATCATAATATGCTTTGTTGCTAAAAATCTTCTTTGATGGTTAGAGTTTGAATGTTGTATTTAGTGAGAAGGACTTCCTCAAGTACAAGTTGTTCTGCAACTGCTTGGTGGTCCTACTAGCTCGGATCTAACTATATTAGTTAGATACTTGGCAATTAACGTGCTTTTTGTGTGAGCTGTGGAGTGCCGGAGCAGTGGGGAATGGGGCCCTTAGGCAGGATGTGAGTGCATTATTTTTGTGGCCTGTGTCTTTATCTTTTGGGAGAACGATCTTTCGGTTTGAAAGACTTCTATAAGTCCTTTATCTTCCAGAACTTCTAGAGTCTTTTTCTTTAGGATGTAGAATTTTAACAAGGAACTTGCGATAAAAAATTTGGCAGCCAGCTACACTCTGCTGAGAACTCCTCTCGATTTCCCATCGCTGCACCAGACTTTCTTACTTCGTGAGTGTCCCAGTTCTGCCACGGCAGCACTCCCTACCTGTGAACACGACCCATCTTCAGGCTGGGATCACGTAGAGGAAAACTCTTGTGGGGCCTGAAGAGATCAGAAGTGGTAGGTGTGACAGGCAGAATCTTCTAGAGATCTGCTTGAACTGGGCTCACGTTTCGTGCGTGCAATGTGTTAAGCACTTGGAACTGAGTGTGAGCAAAAGCCATCGTGCTTACCGAGGCTTTTCTGTGGCTTTGCAGGTAGGAAAAAGTGAGATGGCTGGTTTGGCCAAAACTGTATCAGGAGGGAGTTCAGCTTTTCATCTAGATCTGCGCTGTACCAGACAATTTGGAAGTGAAACGATGGTGATGGAGGCAGGCTTGCTTGTTTGCACCTGGCTGCCTTGTTTCTAGCTAGCAGCAACAGGATTCGCATTTCATGCACGCGTTGCAAGCAGGAAGCAGGGGCTGAAGTTCAACCAATGTTCCCTGCACGGTGGTGGGAAAGAGAGTGAAAATATTTTAGCTTTTTTTTAAAATACATATAATAGGAAAGGACTTGTGGTGCAGCACCAGTGCCTCTTAGGTCAGGTTTATGTTTCAAGGACTGAAACTTGTGGTAGAGGCAGTATGTAGCAGTATCTTTCTGTTACATTTGAGGAACAGAGCGAATTTTATAGGATTGCCAACGCAGTTATTTTCTTTCTTTTTCTTCCCTCCTTGAACTTAGGTGGGGTTTGTTGTTCGGGGTTGGTTTTGGTTTCTCTGGATGTTTGATTACCAGCCAGGAACAGGAGCTAGAAGTAATACATACCTCATTTTTGTTTAATTGCAGTTCTTTGTTTCCTTCCATGAATAATCTCTTTCAGAAGTTCTGAAGCCCTCTTTCCTAGAACTCTCCGATTTCCAGGATTCTTACCCAAAGTCTTACATGGAAAAGGCCACTGTAGTGAAAGTAAATGAGCAAACCTGAGCTTAAGGACCAAACAGTGTGCAGAATGCAATGAGAAAGCCACTGTCATCTCGCATCTCAGGGCTGGCAGGAACTATTCACTGTCTCTTCTCTCAACCATTACTGAGGTTGTACAGTTCACCACTGCCCTTACCCTCTGCTGCTGCACTAAAAATTGATGGGGTTTTTTTTCCAGGTGAGGAGGTGCTTCTTCGGCCACCTGCCAGCATCCTCTGCCCAGATTCCCTGGATTCCTCCCCTTGCCTCTTCTCTTACCAGCCCCCTCCCCCCACACTGGCACAGGATCCCCCTTTTCCTCAGCCACGCACTTGCTCCTCTCCCTTTGTGCTCCTGGTCAGCCCCATGTCTTCCCAGCCCTGGGTGTCACTGTCAAAATAGAGCACGTTTCTGGGTGGCCTGTGCTTTGGGAAGTGGCTGTTTCTCCCAGCTGTGATTCCTGTCAAGGATCCTGTGAAAAGGCTCCTGAGATTTCTTAGCAGAAGACTTGATCCAAAACCAAGAAATATTTTCTAACAAAAACAAACCGAAACACATCCAGGTTGCTTTAAAATGCTTTTGGCATGAGAGCCAAAGTAAATTGAAAGATGCTACCTGACTCCCAATCTAACAGACAGTCTCGGAGACAACTTCTTTTTCCCCCAAACCAGGAAGCCAAAGAAATTTATTTTCAAATCCAAAATGAAAAAGTTCCTGCCAGCCTTTCACACCGCAGTAGAAGTGACCTGATTTTTCAGCTTCCGTTGGAGCTGGTGGGTACAGCAAGAACTTTATAACTTTGAAAACTGCCTGACTGGCTGTAATGCTTATATATGGGCTTCAGCACCTGCTTCACGGCGCTCTGCTTAGAAAAGATTGCCCTTCAGCAATACAACCAGATGACTAGTTTCCTAGTTCCTCCTTGCGCCCTGGCTCAGGAAAGGAAAACACTTCCTCTTCCTTCTAAGGGCCCCAGACTTCCTGTGCCATCTATTTTTACAGCTGTTGTAATGAACCCCATGTTAACCACTTCCTTGCCTGGCTTAGCATCGGCCTGACATCTTCTGAATCTCTCTTCACCTCGTGGCTTTATACGCGGCTTGTCACTTCAGGGTGTGTTCAGAGCTGCCTCTCAGCAAACCCCTATTTGGAGTGTCTTTGTCGAGGTGTTCCCTTGGCCGGATGGCGTTGCGTGGCGGTAACGAGGAAGAGGAGGCTTAGGCCTTGCTGGCCTTTCTACACCAGGTAGTGGGGCAGATTAGATGATCTCAGCCATACGAGAACCTGTGGGAAAGTTTAGGTGGATGGATTTGGAAAAGGGAATCACAAGATTTAACCAAAGGTTCATGGTTAGAGGCTTTAGACATGCTGGTTTTCCTGAAATGAGGAGCCCACGGACCTGTTCAGCATGAAGGTGGGAACAAGGTGTAGCCAGTTGTGTTAAACCATTGTACAGCGAGCCTGCGCAAGATGGAAGGGAAATTCATAACCAGAAGGACCTGCAGAACTGAGGGCAGTTTCTGGAGGGCAGGAGACACCAGGACATCCTGTGGGAAAGGGGGTTTCCAGCCAAAAGGGCTGGAGTCAGAAGGACACTGGAAAGACCCGAGTCCATGGTTTGGGATGCAGTTGAACTGGCTGGACATGACAAGCATGGCTGTGTTTGGTTTTAGCGATTGCCTTCAAGGACATAGCAGGATCTGGACAAAGAGGCAGCAGGCTGATCTGCAGAGGGCTTGCTTCCTCCCATCACAGAATCAGAGGTTGGCAGCTGGCTTTGTGAGGTCTCTGAGCCCCGCATTTGCCCTGTTTCAAGCCTGAAGCTGGATAAGGTGCTCTCTAGCCATCTGTGAGGAATACTTGGGTACTGTGCACCTTCCAGAGGCAGGGGTGCACTCTCCCTGCGTAGCCTGACTCCAGTGTCCCTGCCTGGTGAGGTTCCCCAGGCTCTAACCTAAACCGCCTCTGCTGCCAAGCAAGCCAGCCGCATCTGCTGGCCGGTCTGCAGGGGACCTGTGGCACAGCTGGCTGCCGCCTGCCTTGTAAGAGAGTTTAGAACTTGCCAGACTGCTGCTGCCATGTGTCCAGGCTGTCCTTCTGCCAGACCATGCCAGTCCCTTCCTGCTGAGCTTTCCTTGTAAATCCCATTTGCCAACATTTTGGCTGTCCCTGTCATTTTTCCCTGGGTCTCTATGGTATTGTCCCGTGTTCCTCCGTGGGCAGTGTGTCGGGCTGTGCACAGCGCTCCAGCTAAGGCCTTACGGTACCAAGCACCACAGAGGAGCTTCTTCCCGCGTCTCCTAAGACACCCCCCTGTTAATGAATCTTAGAAAGGAGGGCTTTTTCTGATGCAGTTTCCTACTGGAAAGTTGCTTCACAGCCTCTGATTCACTATTGTCCCGATTCCTTTGGGAAATTCTCCTGTTTTATGGTCTGTTCTCTGTGTTCACTTGGTGCTTCCAGTCTGGACGTTATGGCTACTGTCAGTATGAAGCTGAGGTACTGGCAGTGGTGCCAGTGGAGTCACGCGTGGCAGGAGTGCCTGTCCTCCCCGCTGCTGGTGTCCTGAGCTGTGTGTAGCACATCTCTGGGGTTGTGGTGTGTTGCCTTGGAGATGACACTTGCCATCCACGTTTCTAATAGCTCGAAACAATTCACTTCACAATTAAGACGAGATCCATCCTGTGATAACCCCGAGGAAGGAGTTACTAAATGAAGGTGGGGGAGGGCGGGAAGTGGATTTCATTGTCGCGCTCTGCTCTGGTGACTCCAGCTTGCTCTGTGCTGCTCAGTTTTGTTTGCAGCACCCCGTTCCGCCTCTGCTCCCTGTCTCAAAAACTTGAGCACGTTTGCATAACATCCAGGCTCCTTTTCACCTGCGATCCATCCCCTGTCTCAAGGACGTTTGCTGAGAGTCCACCATCAGCCCTGTCTTTACTAACGCACTCTTCCGACTAGATACTGGCCGACTCATCACCAGTCTTTTACCAGCCGCCTCTGCTTTTCCTTCCCAACCTATAAACCTCTGCCTCAAGGTCAAGTGTGAAGAAGGCAGATGTCCCAGCCACATGCAGCTTCTTTCCTTGCTTGCTGGCAGTAAAGACTGCTTGGCCAGCCTTCAGGGAGGTCCTCTAGCAACCTGAGTGCTCGCTGCAGCAGCACCGAACCCGGTTTTGTGCGTTAGTTAGCCTGACACTGCACAAGCAGCGGTGGCCCTGCAGCGCTGGGCTGGGAATGCAGCCTGGGGATGGTCCTGATGCCCTGCAGCGGGTGGCAAAGTTATGGGCGGTTGGATTTGGAGGCGCTTGCACAGCACTTGTCACCAGTGGTGTCCAGACACCTTGCAGCTGTGTGTCAAGCAACACGACTAACGTTTGTTGGCTCTTGTCCTTTCCCCACTGGGAAAGGTGTGTGCAACAAGGCCTTGCTGTTGCCATTCTCCCAGTTCTGGCTTTTACTGTTCTCCCAGTTCAAGCAACATGAAGATTTTGCTGTGCCTCTCTAGAGGAGGAGGGGCAGGTGTGGCAAAGCAGCATGCCCTGCTGTCTTGGAGAGCATGAGGAAATTTGGGGGTGCCTTGAACAGAGTGGAGCTCGTTTTGTAGTGCAGGTAAAGAGGCTGAGAGGGTTGTTGGGCAGAGCTTTGTGCTGGAGGGGCATGGCCCTTCCCTTGTGCTTCCTCTGTTGAGGTCCCCGTGAACTGTAACAATTGAAATGCAAAAGAAAACAAGCAAGGACAATCCAGTGAGCTTTGCTGTCAGGCTGCTGTGATGGCAGAGCCGATGTGCAGCAAGGCCATGATGTCGCTGCGGCTTTCATGGTGCAGGGGAGGGCCCTCGAGCTCCCCCACCATAAGCGGGCGCAGGGCGGGTTTTAGGCTCCCCCGTCCCTTCCTCTGTGCTTGGCCACAGCTGGTCAGAGCTCCCAGCCACACCAGTTCCCCATTTCCTCACTCACTGTTGGTGTGCAGCTGCTTGGGACGCGCATTCAGCTCCCTGCTGAACTCTGTCTCAAAATATGGGAACTCCATCCTTTGGTTTTACTGCATGCTGTGGGGGGTTTGGTCTTCTTTATCCTGCATGGCTTTGGGGAAGGTGGGCTGTCAGAGAAACTGGGCCTGCCATGATGGAGACTTACCCTTTGGGAATGAGCAGTTGGATTCTCATCCACCTGGCCACAGAAGCTCACAAGAGGAGATGGCGGGGTGGCTGGAGGTGGTGGGCTGGCTGCCTGACCAGCCAGCCGAGCCAGCGGGGGTAGAAGGGCTGCGTAACTATGGCATCTCTCCGCATGTGCATCCCCCTTGCCAGCACGTGAGCCCGGGGCTTATGGCTCTGGGGAATTTGAGCTGGACCGCAGGCCTCGGTGTGCTCTTGAAGTGCAGCGTGAGGAGTTAGAGGAAGGAGGCTTGTTACAAAATGCTGCTCCTTCAGGTTACCACAGAGACTGGTGCAGTTTGAGAGGCTGAACTGTCCTTGGCAGCCAAAAGTGCTAATTCAGCCTTTCCTCCGACTTACGCCAAGGCTCTGATCGGCCCGAAAAAAGCTGTGCCGGTCAGTCCATCTTCTTGCAGGCATCCTGGGAGAGCAGGAGCTGAGAGGCAAAACAAGGCTGGGGGACAGTGTTTGGGTGCTGGAGCTGGGAGGCCTGCTGTGCGGGGGTGGATGGGCATGGGGGGCTGCAGGCACAGTTTTCAGTCTGGGGTTCTGGGGAAGCAGGCAGACGGCAGGGCTTTGGGAAGTGAAGTAGGAGTATGAAGCCAGCTTTGGAAAGAGGGGGAGCAGAGTGGGCCACAGTAATGCAAAAGGTGGGGGAGAGCGCCCATAACAAAGGTGCAGATGGCAAACCAAGACCATCCTGTTTCCCTCCTCGTGTGTTTTAGGGTCTGAGTGCTCAGTCTGAGGGGGGTTGTGCCTCTCTCCAGGTGCCCTTTGGGGTACCTCAGTGCAAAGCAGACCATCGCAAGCCTCGGCTCTCCTGAGCTCCAGTCCCCCTGTGGGTTTTGTAGGTGGTGGGCAGGTGGCAGTCCAGGCATACTGCATCCAGAGGAAGGCTGGGCGTGCTGCCATTGAGCACTCGCGGTGCTGCTAACAGCGCACTCAGTGCTGCTGGTCACCTATCATCGCCAACGCAGGGATTCCAGAGCAGGTTCTGCAGGGAAGACCAACAGGGAAACATAGAAGCAACTGGCTGAACTATCCCAGCTCCATCCCAGCACAGCGCTGTGGCTTCAGGATCCTTTCACGGGATGGATTAGAGCCAGTGCTTTTCTTTTTCCTCTTTGCTGGTGTTCCCTGATTCCCAGCCTTCACAGCAACAGGGGAATTAATGCACTATTGGCATTAATGGGTGTAAACCAGCTGTCCTCCTGATTAGGCTGAGTTTGCACTGCTCTGGCAGAGCAGGATCTGGCCTACATTGTTACCTCATTAAGGCCCTGGGAAGTTTTAACTGAGCAATTTGTTTCAGCACCTCTGGCCTCACAAAACCAGGATCTGGTGTTTGCCTGAGCACCGTTCTTACACTGAACGCAACGTTTTCCAGTGTGCAATAGATCTTGGGAAATGCAGGAACACCTGGGAGACAGAAAAGGAGGCCGTACAGGCAGAGCTCTTGGAAACATCATCCGTGATTGTTATGAAATTGTGTCTCGCTGTGCCTTTAAAGACATGCAGGTGCAGTTAAAAATGAAAAGTATTTTTGGTGGCAGGCCTGAGGGCACTGAACTGTGGTTTGGTATTGAAAGCGCTGTCCTAATTCCCAGCCTGAGATTTTATTCTTGAGGAAAATGAAAAGGAAATCTTGTCACTGCTAGGCCTCACTGAAGATATTTCCCCGGGCTCTGCATGCTGTGGTTACTCTCGGGTTTGCTGTGTTTGCCTGTTAAAGACAAAAGTTCAGGGGTAATTAGGAAGGGGGCAAAGGCAAACGGCAGGTAAATGAGCTTGTTCAGGCTCGCGTGTGTTAACTCAGACTTTGTGTGTGTTAATTTTCACAGCCAGTAATCGCGGTCCAAAAAGAAATGAGAGCATCCTGCCTGTCTGTCAGAGGCAGGGGCCTGAAGAGTGGTTGCACAGCCAGTTATTTCAGATTGGAGGCAAAGCTTTAGTCCATTAATTCACTGCATGAGCTTTGCATGCAAAACCTAGCTGTGTGCATGTCAAGCAGCAATTAGCCTTCCTTTTGATTGCCCGATGCCTCTCTGTCCTCAGATGCAAACAGTCCCCAGTGTTGCTCTTTTTAAGTCCAAGAACAACAGTCTTATGGGGCTGGAAAAGATCTCTCTGCACCGTTCCTTAACAATTTTGCAGCACGTGTAGACAGGGCCTCCTTGGGCTAGTTTCTCCCAGAAAACCTCTTGTCTCTCCGTGAAAGGCAGGAAGAGCACCCTTCGTGAAGAGGGATGGAAGCTTCTGGTATGTGCTGCTGCTGCCTTGGGTTTGGGTGGTACTTAGGTGGGGTTCTGGAGGTAACGCAGAGCTCTTTCGTTTGGTCAGTAGGTCTGTGCTGAGCCAGACAAATCATTTCTCCATCCTCAGTAGGACCTGTGGTTGAAGCAACAGGTCAGGGCTGGAGAATCCAGCAGGTTTACTGCTAGCACCAATATGTGGATGTAATAGCTCTGAAGCTTTGCCTCTGAACCTCTACAGCCTTATCTCTGTTTGTCATCTGCAAATACCCATTTCCTGAGATCAGTGGCCAGGGCTGTGCTTAAAACAGGTTCAGTCACAGTTAAAATTCGGCCAGCAAGCTCTGCGCCATGCCCGATGCCTCCACAGTCCTAGCTGTCCCCTACATCTTTATCCAAGCTGGTTGTGGGGTTTTTTCACACGATGGTCCCTTGCTAACTTGTTTAATTTGAACCTAGTTCTGAGGCTTTGGATCCTGGAAGGGATACTAACTCCTGGATTTAGACATGTTTATCTTGCAACTCCGCAGAACAATTCTTCCTGCATACCACAAAATATAACGTAGCCCAGGGGTTTTGTGCTCAGCACAGGAGGGAAGGCAAGAAACAAACCTGTGAGAATTCCTTGCTTGCAAAGTCTTCTTTTGCTTTGAGGCCAAGCAGGCTGAATTGAATGAGGCAGCTCTTCCCTGCAGCTTCAGTGAATCCTTGAGGTTGCCGTTGCTGCTGACATTGGCTGGGACGTGTGTGCATATCTGTTTCTGTCAGTACCGCACAGAGCCTGTGGTCAGATGGGCAGTGAGAGCTGGGCCAGCTTGCTCTGGGCAGCAGGAGCAGGATTCTCTCTCTCTGTGACTTTGCTTTTCCCTCTGTGAGGAGTGGTGGTTCTGAGGTGGGAAATCCCAGCCCGTGACAGCCTCTGTGTTTTGTCACAGGCATCAGAAGGCGTTGCTGTGAAGTGCTTTGAGAACTTGGAGGACCTGATAGAATTTTACAAGAAGGAGAACATGGGTCTGGTATGGCACCTCAAGTATCCAGTGCCACGGGAGGAGGAGGAGGCTGCAGATGAACCGGAGGAGGATGCTGGTAAGAAAGCCATGCCGTGACTTGGTGACACAGACCCTTGACACTTACTCCAGACTGGAGATACGCCGGGCAGGCAGAGGGATTACACGTGCCGTGCGGTAAAATGGAGCAGGGCGTAGAGACATTTCAGCTGGCAAGACCTCGAGGCAGTGAGTCCTTGTGGCTCTGGGGCAGTACTGCCCCTGGAGCATAGGTTTAGCTCACCAGAGGGTGAAACTCTCCACAGAAGTATGTTGCACCAGGTGCAGGGCTGACCAATCTGTTGTCCTTCATCTGGACGCGGGCTGGTTTATGTCCAGCCATCTGACATGTCTGTGCACCCCTGTCCCTGCGCTGCATCTCTAGGGCCACCGCCTCAGCAGCAGAGACTTGGAGCAGTGCTGTGCACCTGCAGCTGCCCTTAGGCCATCTGAAACTCAAGCTCCCTTCTATGCTCTGAGGTAGAGGACACTTCTGAGAGCCATAGCCAGAGGGCACGGATCCTGCAGTGGCACACAGGCTGTGTACAGGGGTAGATGGACGATGAAGAGCTGTGATTGGCACCATCCCAACTATTTTATACTAAATGTCACTGTGGGTTCCTGACACTCACTGGTCTTGGATTGTTCCTTGGATTTTTCCTGGATCGTCCCTTGGATCTGTCATTGTTCTGAATCCCAGAGGAAGGTCATGCCCACAGAGCCATCCTTCCTGTCCTTCCTGCCGTCTCTCTGGAAATGGTGAGCATGACAATAAAACCTGTCTGAAGGACATAGTCCCTCTGACAGACAGACAGACAGGCATGTGCACTCGAGCAGATTGACATGCCTGTGTGCATTTAAGCAACTCGATGGATCTGATAGGAGCTGGAAGATTTTGGTGTGCATTTCTCATGAAGAAACAGAACAAAATTTTGCAAAGCTGCTCAGGAAAGATGTTCCTGTTTTTTGGCCAGCTGCACTGAGCCTCCAGCTCTCAGGGCGGGGGAGGGAACTACAGTAAAAATAATACACAGAGAGGCGAGCAGCAGGGAATGAAGTTCTAGCCAAGACTGGGAGCCTGTAGCTGAAGAGATATTAGCACTGAAGCTGGGCTCTTCACTTTCATTAAGGCACTTTGGTGCCACCGTGCAGGAGCCATGAGGGGCCGATGGCTGTCTGGCCGTGTTATGTGTGGAATTGCAGGGGTGGAAAATGAGCACCCAGATACCCTGCCCAGCTCTGCTGTTACTCAGCGCTGCCGTGGCTCTGTGAGCTTCTGCCCAGAAGCAATGGATCAGTTTGGGGAATCTTTTTGTAAGGAAAATTCCACCTCACAACTCAGCCAGTTATGTATGACAGGTGTAGCAACACACTGGAGTAACTGGTATGAAAAGGAACGCAACCATGGTTGGGATGAATGGAGATGAACTCACTCTTCTCCCGGGAGAGGGAGGTATGCCGAGCAGCAGAATGACAGAGCAGGAAAACCCTCTGTGCTTCCAAAAAAACCCCACTGTGCTTGCCCCCAGGACAAGGCAGGATACTCAGCCCCTCTGTGTTTGATTATGACCTCTGGTTTTCTCCTCTGTGTTTGCTTACTTTGGCTGTTCACTCCTTTCCATCAGCAGCTTCTGGTGATGTTTCTGTCACGCTCCATGCGTTCTGCCCCAGTAGCAGATCCCCACGGTAGTGGCAATGATATGGGCGAGGGCCAGCTGTGTTCTCCAAGCATTATATTCACAGTCACTAGCTCACTTTTCTAGCCACTGCGCAGGCAGGACAGTCAGACTGGCTGGGACAGGGTGACGCTGCCCGGCAGAGCCATACGCTGCCTGCACACGAGGTCCAAGCCTGGCAGCTCAGCCCGCTGGTCTCACAGCACTGACACCCCGGAGAACAAGGGCAGGCCGGTATCGAGCCCTGAGCTTCCCAGCTCTGAAATCGGGGCCGTGCAGAAGGGACAGCTCCTACAGTGACTGCCACCGCAGTGCAGTCCCGGCCCTGCCTGTGGGTGAAGGAGAGGAGGGTGAGTAGCTGTGCTGGGATGACCGTGCCTTTCCCTTCCTCCTTGCCAGACCTGGTACCCACGCCTCCTATCCTGCCCCCGCGCAACATCATCATGGCACTGCCGAGCAGCGAGACAAAGGAGGTATCTTCTCTCCCTGAACACTCCAGGGTGGCTGATGTTAATAAACTGTCCCTTTCTGAGACACTACTCCAGCGGCTGCAGTACCAGGACACGAGCAGGTGAGGATGGCAAGTCACAGGGCTGCAGGCTCACCTTCAGCCCAGCTCCGTGCCCTCTGGGCCTCTCTGTTTGGGACAGCTATTTAATTCAATGAAACTCCTCCTCATTTATATTACCTAAATGAAGGAGAGAATCAGGTCTGCAGTGCCTTGGCTGCTCTTTACAGCCCAGCTGTCACCTAGAAAAAATACTTTTCTGAAGTATTAGTGTCACCAATAGACTTTCTCCACTGAGGGGTGGTTTTCTAATAGAAAAGATGGTAACCTCTGAGAGAACCTGGTGTAGCCTTGGGCCTTAACTGCAGATCCTATCAGCCAGTCCTCAGAAAGAATCATCTGGTGTGTGGATTTCCAGGTACTCATACTTCCTGGTTTACTCGAGCTCCAGGTCTGACTCACGTTGCCCCACGTGCCCGCTGTGTCAGATCTGGACATGCGCCGCAGCCTCAGAGGAAGCTGCGTGATGTATAATGACCAGATCTGCAAAGTTTAAAAATAAAAGCAGGAGGGATGCCTGACGTCAGGGCAGGGGGAGGCAGTGAGCAAGCTGTGGTCATGCGTGGCAGCGCAGGTCCCGTTGGGTCCCGTTGTGGCCTGGGAGCAGGTGGCTGACTGGGAAGCCCAGTTCTGTTGAGCTGCCTGCACCATTCCATCTACTGAGCGGCCAACTAGGACATTCTGCACTTCTCAGAGCACATACAGTCTTCCTCATGGTGCTAGAGTCCAGTGGCTGCAGAGACAGGAGGGGAGCATCCTGGCCAGAGCTCAGCACCCCTGCTAAGGCTGCTTGGGATTGTTTGGAGTCAGGGTGCAACCTGGTGAGGTGAAAGGGAGTCTTCATCCCCCCAGAGCCCTTGAGCTGCTGTCGGTTAGCAGCCCGGCTTTACTTGCCAAGGCTAATGGTCCTGCCATGGCTTGGGCAAAGCATCACTGGATTTCCCCTGGCCTGGTAACTTGGCAGTTGTGGAGGAAAGGATTTGGGCTGGGGAAGGAGGAAGAGGAGAAGGTGCCAGCAGTGTGGTGGGGGTTTTGTGGTCCTTTCTGAGGACTGCGTGTTGACACTGAAATCCAAGGCAACCCACCCCCATCTGCCTGTGCTGGTGGTGGAAGTTTTAGGAAAAACTAATAAAGCTGCCTGGTATTTGGGAGCAGAGAGGAGAGCTGGCTTCTGACCTGTCCCTTTCTTTCACAGTGTCCCTGATGAGCATCTTAAACTCATCCAGGATTACCTGCGAGTTCACATCATCAGTGACTTTGAGATGGTGCAGACGGGCTCCAGCAATCTTCCTCAACTAAAGAAACTCCTTACCCTTCTGTGCAAAGGACTCTTCAGGTAACCAGGGGCTGGTTTTCGGAGCGTAACACTGTAACACTGGACTCCAACGTGGGTTCCACATTGCAGGCATTCAGGACATGGCATAGGGAACGGGTTTGCCCTCCAAAACCTTCTGGTTAGATCTCCTGACCTGTGATTCTGGCCCAGAGATGTGTGATCTCTGCACAAGGCAGCCCTGACAGTGACGATTCCCCGTGGGTGGTTTCAGTCAGTGGTGTATTACTTTTTGTTTTATGCTTTGTTTAGAAAGAAACAAACCAAAAGTGCACTAACTGATTAGCTGCATAATTTGGTAATGCCTGAATGACACCCACAGGATTTTCAGGCACGAGCTGCTTAGGGAAACAAGCACACAGGGGTGTGGTGTGCAGCGATGCTTTACACACTGATTTTCCTTCCTAATGATGCACTCTGAACCTGGAGTGATTCTGCTGGAGCCAGTGAAGCCCAGCCTGAAGGAAAAGAGAAACAAACCGAGACGCTATGGATTTTACCGTTCCTATTTATAGACCTGCCAGGCCCCAAATAGGAAAACTCTTATAGGGAACTAAAACCTCTCAGATCCCTCTTTCTCTGATGGAAGGATGTGATTTCCCCTCCTTGCTGCCTGCAAAAAAACAGGGAGATTAGCCCACACTTTTGCAGAGATCTTAGAGCACTCTACAGTGGAGGGCACGTACCTTTGTCTGTGGCCTGCAATATCCTTCTCTCCAATGAAGTTAGAAGTGACGTTGTTAGTGCTACTAGCCCAATCTTGTTCTTCTAGAGCTCTCCAAGGCTGAAGGAAGGGCTAAAGTGAGGGCTGGATACTGCTAATTTTCTTGGCTTTAGCCCATGGAAGGAAGGCAGGGAGTGAGAGAGGTGCTCAGCTGCTCGGGACCACCGCTGCTCCCCTGAAGTGATGGGCGTCGGTGCCCGTTTTATTGGGTGAAGGTGGAAGAATATGCAACCCTACTCCTTCTGCCAGAGGCCAGCCCCCCCCAGACCAACCCCTGGCAGGACTGAGGATGGGTTGTGCAAAGAGCTGCCCTCCTCCTGTGCCCTGCTCGAGGGTTTTTGCTTCTCTGCACCCACAGAGCGGGAGACCCAGGTGGCAACCTAAGAATAAACCCCAACAGTGGAAACTAAAATCTAATGAAATCACAAGTGAGAGTTTGGGGTTGGTAAAATACCTCCAGTGCTGCTGTGCTGCTGATGGCTGGCTTTTTCCACTTCCAACTTCTTGTTCTACTTCATCTTATCTGGGTTTCACAACCCTGCTCTTTGTAAATGGACGTGGGACAGCAGGAGAGGACATGCAATGGGTCCACAGTCCTTTCCAGTGCCAGGACACCCTTTGCATTTCCAGATTTTCTGTCTGTGGGGAGTTTGATGACTGGAGTTTGCAAAGCATCATCCTAGAACAGAGCTGGGTGAGGAGTTCTGCTGGCGGAAACCTAGTGAGGGCGGGGGGGCTGGTTGCACCACCACAAACACAGCACAGGGCAAGCTGCTGGTGGCTGCACATAGCCATGACAATGTCCTCACACAGTTCTTCCCCAGCGTTTTCTTCCCATTCCTGTACCATTTTGCTCAGATGGGATGCCTTCTCAGGGGCATTTGTGAAGGTCCAGGACTTCAGGGGGGTTTTTTTCAGTCCCAGTCAGATCTCTCTGCAGAACCTCAGAACCTCTCGCCCGCTGCCCCATGAATCTCTGCCATCCAGCCAAAGCATTCTCTTTGCTTCAGCTGGCTGATAGTCAGGTGCTTGGGTGTCTTGTAGTTTTCAGCAGCCTTAATCCCCAAGGCTGTCCAGGTTTGTAGCTTACCTTCCTAACCAGCTTTGGAACTCGGGTCTCATCTGTGGCATTACCTAAATTTAGTGTTTATTTACCTCAGTTTTCTCCAGCTACACAGGGATTCCAGCTGAAAGTACAGGTAATTCCCAGGCTGCTTCTCAGCACCCGTGTCCTCACTCAAAATAACGTTTTTTATTTTCACAATATTTGAGAACAGGTTAACAAACCCAAACAGACAGCAAGCAGAGCCCTTAACAGGCACAGCTGGAGCTCTCTCACTGGAGCTGAAGCTCCTTTGAGTTCCCTGGCACTGCCGAGGGTTAGGAGGGTGCAGGCAGGCACTCGCTGAGGCTGAGCTGACCCCGGCTGTTTGGGAGACATGCTGCTTTGCTGTGAATCTGAGGGGGGTTTTGTGATGCTGTATTCTGGCTTCTTCCAACCTCCTGGAGCCCAGCTTTCAGTGCCATCTTTCAGGGCCACTCGCACACGCTGCCATCGCTGTGAAAAGATGAGCGTCCCAGTGCCCTTCAGCTGCCCCAGTTCTGTTTGCTGACACCAGGCTGTGGGTGAGCACTGGCACCCGCGTTAGCCAGGTGGAGGGGATGCCTACCAGAGCTGCTCAGGAATTAGGAGAAGCGTTTAGAGGAACTGTGGGGTTGGGAGAGGAGTTGGACCAACTGTGAATAGTCTGTGCCTTTTGCAGTTCACGTATTGTCCACCGACAGGTGCAGGGCCCCCCTCTCTGACCAGGGAGCTCACACTGGGAGTGCAGAGCTTGTGGTCTCTTCCCCTCACCCTCCTCACCACTGACCCCTGGTTAATTCAGTGAGGACCAGACCCCAGCGTGCATCAGAGGCAGTGAAAGGTGGTTTTAATTCTGGAGGAAGCTGCTGCTACCTTCTAGGGCTAGCTGTGGCCAAGGGGCTCAGCACAGAGTGATAGTCATTAAGGTTGTAAAAGACCACCAAGATCATCCAGTCCAACCATCCCCCTACTACCTATATTACTCACTGAACCATGTCCCTAAGCACCTCATCCAACCTTTCCTTGCACGCCCCAAGGGACAGTGACTCCACCACCTCCCTGGGCAACCTGTTCCAATGCCCAACTGCTCCTTCTGAGAAGAAATTTCTCCTCATTTCTGACCTGAACCTCCCTTGGCACAACTTGCAGCCATTCCCTCACGTCCTGTTGCTGGTTATCTGCGAGAAAAGGCTGACCCCCAGCTCACCTCAGCCTCCTGTCAGGTCTGGCACATCTTATCAGAGCCAGGGGGACAACCAGGGTGATCACTCTTGGGAGAGGCTGTTCACTCTGCCAGCTCATATACTAAGAATTGAAACAAGCCAGAGGTTTGTAAAGCTGCTGGGTACTTTTTGATGCATTCAGTGCTGAAAGAAATTGGCATGTAAGGGTTTCCCTAGTCAGGGGAATCCTCTGGGGACTGGAAAGCTGACTCAGGGAGAGCTTGGCACCAGTGCAGCAGGGAGTGGGGACTACCCATGTGAGTGGACTTTGCTCAGAGTTTCCTACCAGCTCTGAGGGAAGAACACTCACAGTGGCCTATTCAGCCTGCTATTGACCGAAGCCATTGTTTGGTCATCAATCACAGCTCTGTGTGCTCCTGTTTATTCTCCCTCACTGGATCATTTGCACGTAGAGCTTTTCAGGCAGCTTTTGAAGCACTTGTGATACCAGCACTTGTTCAGTCATATGTGGACATGGAGGCTTCTGCCCCATCAGTGGAGATCACTGCATGTATTTCCCTTATACTATGGGGAGAAGAAAACAAGAGGAGTTACAAGTGCAGTTCAAACCACTTGGTAGTTTTTTTGCTGCACGCTTGCGGATGCTCTTCCCCCATCCCAAGGCGCGTGCTACACGTCACACTGTGCAGTGACCAGGGCAGTTTCCTCAGGAGAAATCATTCCTGAACTGCTTGGAGCAGCTGCTGCTCTGTGCTTTCCAGAGATGGCCTACACATCCTGACCCCTTGGGTCACGGTAAATATCTTCTCGTTCTTTTCAAACTGAACTTCAGACAATGCTGCTGCAGCTGTCTGCAGCTCCCTAGGCCTGACCTTGTGGCTGCAGAAATCGGTGGGGCGTCAGGGTTTCGGGACAGGGCCACCTGCAGTGCCACTGGCTGTAGGCAATCCTAAGATGAACAGTGATGTCAGAGGACCAAGTTTAGCAGATGTAGGTTGCTACTGGTGTCTTGGACTTCAGTGTGCCCCATGGCAGGTCCTCCAGACTGAAATTTCAAATTTGAGTGCTTCATTTACGCAATTAATCATCAGTGGTTCAGCACTTGGACAAGTATCTAATCTTCAGACAATCACAGAGTCACAGAACGTCAGGACTTGGAAGGGACCTCAAAAGATCACCTAGTCCAACCCCCTGCCAGAGCAGGGTCACCCAGACAGTCAGGTACACTTTGGGTTTGGAGCACTTTCCCCAGCAAACAGGGAGTAAAACCCAATCTGTTCAGACACAGGAAAGGGAGGGAAATCACCAATATCCACTGCTCACTAGGCACAGGGCAAGCATCCTGCACTGCTCCCCACCATCCCCTTCCTTTTGAGCTGTGCTCCCTGGCTGCTCTTTCCATGATAAGTTTTGGCATTACTGGAGCATGGCTTCTGTGCCAAGTTCGTACAGCAGCGTTTTGACAAGTGAGATTCCTGTGGAATCAAATTGGGAAACGCTGAAGGAATCTCCTTGTAACCCATGAATGGCTCCTGTTCAGGAGGTTAAAGCCTGGCTCTTCCACTGCCTTGCTATGCCCAGCTCATCTTTGGCATGTGAGCTGAAAAGCCTAAAACTTGTTTTCCTCTTCCTTGGTGTGAAACCAGGATGCTCCTGCTGCTGGAGCATCTGTAGGCATCAAACTTGGCTGGGCTTTGAGATTTTGGAGTGCGCTTTGGCATAGTTGGGTTGATGCTGGTTTTACAGTGCCCTCAGGTTTGGTCCAGCCTGGGACATCTTTCTGGGGAGGTTTAGGAAGTTACCACCTGGAGAGCAAATCACAAGGAGCAGCTGGTATGCCCAGGCCTCGGCCGTGGCACGGCAAGGGCAGCAGCCCAAGTCTGAGCTGCCTTTGTTGGCAGAGTCACTAAGGCAGCTGAGAAACGCTCTCATCACTCATCCCACCGACTCAGAGGGTGCGGAGCAGCAGGACACAGGAGCGTGACACGTGTGTGAGCAGGCCTGGTGGAACATGTGCCTATGGGTTCCGTGCATGGTTTTCTCTGGGGTGCTAACCCACCTAGGGACCAGTCCGCAGCCTCACACCTCTACTGTGTCTCTGTCCCCAGTGAAGCCTCCAGGACCCTCCCATCTCTGGAGTCCATCCAGAAGGTGTTTGAGCAGCAGCTGCACCCCGGTATCCATCAGCGCTCACAAGTAAGTTGGCTGGAAGGTGGGACAAGGAAGGGGAGGAGTGGAGTGGGGAAGGGTCCTGGTTGCACAGCGATGACCGATGGGATCCAGGTGATCAGCTACCACTGCTGTTCTCTCTAACCTGTTTCTGGCTGCAGTGCAGAGGGCACACAGTGAGTTATAGCCCCACAGTGAGTTATAGCCCCACAGTTGCACTTATCCTACAGTCCCCACTGCCTGCTCTCCCTTCCTGATGAAGGGGGAAGCACAGCGAGCTGCCTGAGGACTTCCATCACCCCATCCTCCCTCAGCCTG
This sequence comes from Zapornia atra, assembly GCA_013400835.1. Lineage (NCBI taxonomy): Eukaryota > Metazoa > Chordata > Aves > Gruiformes > Rallidae > Zapornia > Zapornia atra. Next base: position 701,711 of record VZTU01024708.1, on the reverse strand, counting down.
CAGGCTAGGACTGCACATTTCTCTTTCCATAAACTTCACTACAGGATGTTTCACTGCCAAATCCTTCCTTCCTCCAGCCCTCTGAAGTCCCATGACCTTCCTCTCCCTGCAAGTAGCCCAGAAATCCAGAAGCCCAGGGCTTCTGGATGTTGAGCCCTGGACCTGGCCATACAAACCTGTCCCTGGCACCCCTTGCATGTCCAGCTGCCTCTAACCTAAGGACAAGGTTTGCTAGTACATCCTTCCACCCCCCTGTACTTCTGCATGGTCACCAAAACTCTGTGCTCCTGTGCTGCCTGTCCCGGATCAAGAGTGGCAGAGGCACAAGTGCTGCTCCTTGCTCCGTGTGCAAGGTGTTCCCGGGGTGAGGCTCCTGCGCTTCCAGGCCGTGCTGTCTGGGTTTGGTAACAATGCTCCTCTCTCCCTCTCTCTCTTTTTATTTCTATGTTGGGGTTATCAGATGCTCGGTGAAGTCAGCCCAGTCAATATCGTATTGAAACTCAACCAGCTGATCTCTTTGCTGTCTTCCATTGAAGAAAAGGTAAAAGTTTTAAAGCTATTTTATATAATCTTCTTGTCATCATTTGCCCCAGTTATCCTTTTCCGTCATCAGTGCAACCTTCTGCTGCCATAAGGTTTCTCTGCTCTGCCTTCATTGCTCACAGTGTAGCATGGACTCACCAAATACAATTTGGAACATGTAAACTCTTTTCCAGGTGAAAGCACTGCTGATTGAAGGTCCTGATTCGACACACCGGCGGTCCCTCATCCCCCCCGTCACTTTCGAGGTAAACACGCTTCTTTAACAGTGCTGATGGCAGCGTGGAACGCGGATTTCTGTCGGTGCCTCAGCTCCTGGGAGCTCTGCTGTGCTGCCACAGAGATAACAGCTATTCCTGGATGCTGCTTAGCACCATGCGAGTGCTTGGGAGATGCCTAGTGAGACTGGGGTAACCATGAGCCATGCCCGTGAATTCAGGCACGTGTCGCCTTTGGATCACACCTGGCTGAAGCTCATGGAAAAAATCTGTTTCCCAACAGGTGAAAGGTGACTCCCTAGGAATCTTCTCAAAAATACATCTCAAGGTTGATGTGGAAATGGGAAAACTGATTATCAAGAGAGCTAAGGATGGTCCAGAAGACAAGTTTTATACCCACAAGAAGAGTAAGATGCTTGTGGTCACAAATGCTGATGAGATTCCTGGTCCCTTGGGTGGTGGGGAGGGGTTCCCTTCTGCCCCACTGTGGGCAAGGTTTGGCCCAGAGTGCAGATATTTCTGCTATGTCCTAGGTGTTGTGCAAGGCTTCAGTCAGTCCTGACTCTGCCTGTCCCCAGAGCGGCTGGCAGAGAGCAGGGGGTCATTACTGGGGTAACCAGCTCTCACAGATGGTTTTAGACCTGGCCTCCTGGCCTAAATGAAGGCAGCGATAGCAGGGCTGTGAGGCAGCAGGTTTTGATAGAAGGTTCCCCGTAGAGCTGGTTGCAATACACTCATTTTCTACTGAAAAGCAATATAACTCAAAAAAACCCCAACATTCTGCAGAAACATATTGACCCCTGTGATGATTTTTCATGATAAAAAGCCAGATACTCAGTTTGAGTAACATTCTTCAGTGAATTTACCCTGGATGGGTTTGTCTGTGTGTGTGTGTGAATCAATATCTCCTCTGATCAGCAAGGCTGGTTTGGTTTGTGCAGGCCGAGATCAAACAACTCCCTCATTTTCCATTGTGTTTCTGGGTGGGCAGCTCACCGAGATGGACCCAGACAGGGCAGGATTTATCTGAGAGTAAACGATGCCCCTGGGCACACTCCTGCTGGAAAATCAACCTGTTGCTGGCAGTGATTGAGAAGATTGGCTGGCACACCCGGCTCTCTCCAGCTGGTGTTCCTAATTACTTAGCTGCTATTTTAGATGGGGACTAATCACCTTTACCACCGAATGAGGTTTTACCTCCTCTTCCGCAGATGGGGAAGGAATACGTGTAGGCTGGTTGGGGATACAGAGAGCTTGCCTGCAGGAAACCACCAAGGCTTCGCTTCAGGCTGTAGGGCTTGGTATGGGCAACAGCTCCAGGCATAATGAGTTTTGGGCATCTTCTTTGCTTCAGAGGCCAAATCTGTACCTACAGGGAATGGGATTAAGCAATGATAAAATGTATTTACATGGGACAAAGGGAGCCTCGGGTATAAAAGGCCGTGAAAGTCCCAAGCCTGCAAGCAGGGCCCTCTTAGTTTGGGTGGGATTCTAGTTTCAGTGGCTGCAGCTCCTAACATCCAGTCTCTGTTTAGTCTTGCAGCTCATCAAGTCCCAGAAGGTCCCTAACAAGCTGGTGATTGTGCTGGAAACAGAGAAAGAAAAAACGCAGCGGAAGGAATATGTTTTTTCTGATTCCAAGGTACGTAGGCAGTGTTCCACCTGGGTGGGAGCGGTGCACGGGGCGTTCCTTGGCAGCAAGAGGAACTGCTGAAGGAAGGAAATTTCTCCTGTGTTCTGGAAGCATCCAGAAAAGGATCAAGTGTACTGTGTAAAGGGAGACAGAGGAGAGGGTGACTATACCTAGGTGCTGGCGCTGAGGCAGGAGAACAGGTTGTTGGCAAGGAGTCACGTGAGGGTAGCTGCAGAAAGGTCCATGTAGGCAAATGAGAGAAGTCTGGGCTTCCTCTTGACCAGCTCAGCACTTATTAAAGTAACGGGCAAGGTAAGTGCCTAGAAAAGTACCCCAGGAAAGACAGCCTCTTGGAAGGCTTCAGCACAGTGGAGAGCAAATCCGCCCTTGGAGCCTGCTGGGAGTTTCCTCGTTCAGCTTATTTTTCAGGAGGTGGTGTTGGAGGAGTTAAGCATCTCATTAATTGTCTCCACTCCTCCCTGTCTAGAAGAGAGAAGGGTTCTGCCAACTTCTGCAGCAGATGAAGAATAAACACTCGGAGCAACCAGAGCCTGATATGATCACCATCTTCATTGGGACCTGGAATATGGGTATGGGCTCCCTTCTGACATGGGTGTTCCTTCAGACGCTTGCCAAAATGTGTGCTCACCCACCCTAATGAGCTCCAGACACCGTGTTTGTTCTGTAGCAGATCTGGACACCGGGGTTGTCTTCCCCTGGGACAGGGGGAGAGCTGATCTCTAGGCTAACTGCACGTGAGCTACTTCTGAACCTGGATAGGGACAGATCATGTCCAGCCTGGGAAGAGAGCTGAGTCTCTGCAATATTTAGGGAAGGGAACAGGGTGTAGTTGAGGACGGTGGGATTTAAGTTATTTTTTTCTGTTTTGGGAGAAAAGCCTCATTCAGCTGCCGTAAGCGGAGCTGTCTGTGCTCAGCAGTACTACAGGTGTCAGGTAGAGGTGGAGGCAGGCCAGGAGTGCAGCTCTCTACCTTTGCTCTTGGCCCAGCCTGACCTTGGTAAGGTAATGAAACGGGAAGGTGGGAAAGCAGTGTCAAGCCTTTGTCTGTGGGGTTAATGTGTCATCTCAATGTGCCCTGGCCAGTACGAAACTGGTACGGGACCGAGCGAACGTGAAGCACATGCCTGTGCCCTTGGGTTGGCTGTGTCCTGGGTCTGACAGAACATGCTCTGACTTACTTTGGTATTTGATTTGTTAATAAAAGGTGCTGCACCTCCCCCAAAGAAGATCACCTCCTGGTTTCTCTCCAAGGGGCAGGGGAAGACCCGTGATGACACTGCTGACTACATTCCTCACGACATCTATGTGATTGGCACCCAGGAGGATCCCCAAGGGGAGAAGGAGTGGCTGGAGACGCTGAGGCAATCCCTGCAGGAGATCACCAGTATCAGCTTCAAAGTGGTGAGGCAATATTCCAGCTATTGCACATGACCTGGGCGTATGAGGAGAGCACCTGTTGTGCAAATACAAGAGAGAGGGGAGTAAGTGGCATTGTGCCTGTACCTCCTCCCCTCCCTGTATTGTCATTGCATTTGGGTGAGGGAGAGCGGACTGGATCTGTCTGTGGACTCCACAAGATCCTCCCCTGGAGATGGCTAGGTGGGCATATTGCTACTGTTGGAGCAGGGACCCTGCCATGAAGCCCCTCTGCCTGCCAGCCTTCGGAGCAGGGGGCAGATGCCGAGCAGGGGTGTCAGGTGGTGGTGGTGGTATTCTGACCTTCTTAAAGGAGGAGACTCTAAAACTTTCTGAGACAGTTGTAGTCTAGACCTCACCCCCCGCTACTGCACGTTCAAAACAGGGTGTAGCAGCACACAGGCACAATCATAAAGGAAGCTGAACCTTAAGACTGGGTTTGGACAGTGCTGAGTTTTGCTGAGGTCAAGAAGCAAAACTAAGTGCATCTGGAAGGCCAGAGGAGAGCAGAACTCCTGACTCGTGGTGACTGAGGAACTGTGTTTTGTGCAAACAAGGCACCCCAAGGATTAACTAGGAAACAGCCCAAGCAAATAGCTCAGTCCTTCCTCCCACCTTTGATTCCAATGACTGAAAGCAGATCCCAAGCACAGGGAGAGAAGTTGTGTAGGAGAGTTGGGAAAGCTACAGCACAGCTCTGCAGGTATGTGCAGAAAGATAACCTCTCACCTGCCCCTCCCTGCAGATTGCAATCCATACCCTCTGGAACATCAGGATTGTTGTACTGGCCAAGCCAGAACACGAGAACCGCATCAGCCACATCTGCACGGACAACGTGAAGACGGGCATCGCAAACACACTGGGTGAGGCACCGAGCCAGCCTTGTCCTGAGGGCTGAGACCTGTGCAGTCTGTGCCAATGCTGTCCTTGAAATGGAACAGCTCTTTCTCCACAAGACTCCTTTGACTCCCTTTATATGACACTAAAGTTAAATCCCACCGGCACTGATTATATCTTCTGCTGTAGGAGAGGAAATCTGTGTGCATGCTTTGTGTGTGTGTGTACATATATATATATAATATTCTATATATAAATATATTAAAATATACATATTAAATATAAAAATATGAAAATAATGTATAGGTATATAAGTGTATATTTTAATATATATTAAATATATATATTCCCCTCCAGCAAACACCTTTGACTATCAGGTTTCTCTTTCTTTGGTTCAACAGGGAAATTGCGCTTCTTTTCCCTTCAACTAATTTTTTTAGCATTGTTCCCCCAATCTATGCTGTATGTGCTAATTCCTTCTGTGCTGATTAAGTCAAGTTACTTCTCCATCCTGCACTTAAGACGTGCTAGGTATTTTATTGTCTTTGCTAGACTCAGCCTGGAGGTGGATTGATTTCTTGACGGTTTTGCTTATCTTTTTCCAGGTAATAAAGGAGCTGTGGGGGTGTCATTCATGTTTAATGGAACCTCCTTTGGGTTTGTTAACAGCCATTTGACTTCTGGAAGTGAAAAGAAACAAAGGTAAGAGACATCCTTCCTGCTCAAAACTGGATGTGGACCCAGGGTGAAATCCCCTGGGCCGTGTTTGGGAGGAGGGCCCACCAGACAGTCGCAAAGCGTGTTTTCCTGACTGTAAAATATCATTAAATGCCTCCTGGGATGGCAGCCTGTTCTAAAGACGCTGCTTACTGTGTCTCCACGTCAATGAGGGTCTCCTGCTCCATGGCCATGCCCCATGGGTGCGGGTGAATGGGACAGCAAAACAATTTCAGAGCCAAGTGTCAGTGTCTTGCATGACGCTTGTGTGACCTGTCACATGAGCCCAGTACGTGAAGAAAACAGTTGCCCCATCTACAGTGTTTCAGAGGGATGTGGGAAGGCTTTTCCCAGCCCAGAATGATGTGCTGAAAGGGACTGTGTGCTCCTGGCTGTGCACAGTGCTGTGAGCACAGGAGCTGTGGTGTGCCTTGGGCACCGCTGCAAGATCCTGCTTGGCAGAGCACGCTGTCAGCCGCTCCGAGGGGGAGGCGTGGAGCACAGAAATATCTCTGCGGTGGCTAATTCTCTGTAACCAGCTGTGAAACGAGTTCCCATGGTCTAGGCAGGTTCTGTGCAGCACAGGACTGGAAGGCAAAGATCCTGACATCGGTGGGAGATCTGTGCCCACGCTGAGAGGAGCTGGAGCAGTTGGAAGGAGCGGGTTTTGAAAGCACAGAGGACTTGACATGAAGAGGTTGGATTTGCCATCTTTCCCATCCTGGGACCCAGAAAACAGATGGTGTGGGATTTCTGCACAGGGTCTTTGCTGCTGATGGAGTTAACTTCTATGGAAGGGTTCCCCAGGGCCTGGATTAGCTGCCAAAATCTAGTGATGTGTTTGCTGCTGAAGGCAACAATCTAGTGCTGGGTTTCTAGGACATGCAGCTCAGAAAAGCACAACCCCAGGAGGCTGTGGAAGCGGCTGTAGGACAGCTCTCCAGCCTTTCAGTTCAGGCAGAAACACTCTTGACACCCAAGGTACAGCCCGGGGCTGTTGTAAATGCTGCTGCCCCTTCCTCACAGCGGGCTGTCCCCCTGCCCCCAGCTCCCCTGGCCTCATGGCATACAAGCTGCAGTGTGAGAGCTGTGGTGCGTTGCTGGTTGTGTGAAGTAGGTTGGCTCACCAGGAGATGCTAAGCACGTTACCTGGGTCTGTCTGCTGAGGAGCAGCATGAGGTGGGGGGGCAAGCTTTCAGCTCCTGCTCTGCTGCTCTCCAGATGTTGAGCCAGATCGGTTCCTGCCTGGTGAAGCAGGAGTTGCTGCCAGCCCAGGTATTTGGAAACGGTGTGGCAGTTTAGTATGTCAGGCAGATGTTTCTTGTCTTGACAGACGCAACCAGAACTACACAAGCATCCTGCGCTTCCTGACACTGGGAGATAAGAAACTCAGTCCGTTTAATATCACTCATCGCTTTACTCATCTTTTCTGGCTGGGAGACTTGAACTACCGCGTGGAACAGCCCCCAACGGTGAGGGACTCCGTGTGAATCCCTGGAGAGACACAGTCCCCTGTTGCTATAGAAGCGCTATCTCTTTCCAATCTAGGGCAAGACAGCAAAAAGAGGGGAGGCAGCAGGGATCCCCAGGGCATGAGTGTGACACCAGTTGAGGGAGAGTAAGGAAATCCCCTTTGCCCAGGGCACGCCAGGAATGCCGCCTGGCACACTTTGCTGCCCCAGACCTCCCAACCCTCCTCCACACTGTGAGTGAGCCAAGTCCCTAGGCAGCTTGATGCAGAGATTGCCTTTCTGCTCTGTTTGTTAGCTTCTAATGGCTCAGAACAGGCCCTCGGAAAGAGGCAAGCCATGATAAATACTGGGTAGGTTTCAGTAGGCAGGAGACAACAGCGAGCCTGGTGTTGGCGTGCATCTGATTGTGTGCATACTTGTGTAGGGGATGTATGGGCATTAGGATGCTTATTTCAATAGATAAATGTCTGGCCACCCAGCACAGCCCAGGGCCTTTGAATGAAGGGAGAGGTGGGGCAGCAAGAGGGGGCACAGCGCTGTGAAACGGTTCAGAACCACTTGCCGGCTCACCGTGAAGGGATTATTTATAAGGTTTTGCATCATCTGCAGCTCTGCTGTTTCCCTGTTGGCAGGAAGCAGAGAATATTATCCAGAAGATCAGGCAACAGCAGTATCCGGAGCTGCTGGCTTTTGACCAGCTTCTCATAGAGAGAAAGGACCAAAAGGTGTTTCTACAGTTCGGTAAGATTCTGACCTGTCTGCACGTTCCTCCTGCTTCCATCCACCTTCTCTGCCGGGCTTGATGTGGGGCAGGCAGGGTCCACAGAGCAGCAGTTGTCTTGCCTGTACAAGGGTTCCTAACAGTCCAAACCATCTCTGTTTTAGAGGAAGAAGAGATTACTTTTGCTCCGACCTACCGTTTTGAAAGAGGCACCCGGGAGAAGTACGCTTACACCAAGCAAAAAGCCACAGGGGTAGGTGAAAACTCATTCCCCTTCAGAAATACAGAGTGGAGAAGGGGGAGTAACTCCTACTCAAGCAAGTGACCAAACCCAAGCTCTCCATTTTCTGCCCTTTCAAAGAAAGGAGCAAATGCAAACAGGAAGATTTGATGTGGATATATGGTGCTCGGCAAGTGAATGTCCTGCTCGCTCGCGAAGTGGTCCCTTCCCTCCTTCTTGACATTGCTTCTCCTTTGGTTTGCAGATGAAGTACAATTTGCCATCCTGGTGTGATCGAGTGCTCTGGAAATCATACCCCATGGTGCACGTTGTGTGTCAGTCCTATGGTGGGTAGATAACAGATTGTAGATAGCAAAGCAATCAGTCTGAAACGGAAATGATTCAGAGCAGAGTCTGTAGGATCTCCCTGCGCTGCCAGGCACTCAGCATAGAGGGACCTGATGTTAAACCAGGCAGAGCAGAGCCAAATCTCTCTGCCTGTAACCTTGCATGCTTGGGAATCAGGTCTGTTATTCTTTTATAAGCAGAATGCCTCTCAGATAGCTGTGGCTGTCCAGCCTTAGGCCACGCTGTGGGATCACTTTACACCACTTATTTCTTGGCAAGAGCCACTGCTCTTCCTGCGCATGTACCACTGGGAGCTCCTTACTAATGGTGCCAGCAAGGCAGACCCTGCATGCACAGCCCAGTCTGCAGAGGCTGGAGCTGCAAACATCTCTTTTCTATCAAACCATGTTCCAGAAGTATTGTGTGGCACCAAGAGCCTGGTCCCTGCCTTGCTGAGAAGTGTCACAAAAGTGCAGTGCAGGGAAGGGAGAAAACCCACAGGACCTGTTAAAAAAAAAGAGAGACTTGGATACTAGTCCCTTAAACGTCAACTGTGTAGGACCAAGCACCAGTGTGTATAATGCTGATGGTTTCCTATGCTGGAACTCAGCGTGTGCGCTCAGGTCGAGTGATGACCTCATGCGCTCGCTGTTAGTCTTGGGCCAGGAGTTGCTCCGTAGTGCTGATGTAGCACCAGCGCTGCTCTTGTGTGATTTTCTGACATGTTAGAGCTTTAATTAGCTGAGCATGTTGCAGAGGCAACCAGGAAACCTGCGAAGGCTTTTTTTGTACTGGGCAAACCTAACACTGACAGTCGCTTGCACAACGACATGGTAAGGTTGTGTCTGTTGAGCAAATCTTCATGTACTTTGGCAAAAGAGTTGGGTTCCTATAGGCTGATGTGAGATTGTGTAGAGACCCCTGGGACTAGAGACAGCTCCCACAGCGATGGTTAGGTTTGCTGGAAGATGACCAGCTAATGTTTCTGTCGCAGCGAGCTCGCCGGCGCAGAGCAGGAGCACGGGGCAGTAACCATCTTCCCCTTCTCGCTGGCAGGCTGCACCACTGACATCACGACAAGTGACCACAGTCCTGTCTTTGCCACGTTTGAAGTGGGAGTGACCTCACAGTTTGTTTCCAAGAATGGTGAGTCAGGCTGGGCACAAGGGTGCTGTTGTCACCTTCAGGTATAAAACATGGGGCTTTGTATATGTTGAAAGAAAAACTGATTCTTAAAGAGTTCCCTCAACAACACCCTCTCTTTGTCTCTTACTGAAAATGCCATTGTCTCCCCCTTCTCTTCCCTAGACTCCAAGTACACGGATTCCCAAGGGGAGATAGAGTTCCTGCACTGCTATGCTACTCTGAAGACCAAGTCCCAGACAAAGTTCTACATCGAGTTCCACTCTACTTGCTTAGAAAGTACGGGTTTGCCCACCTTTCTTCTTTCTGTCAAAGTTTCCTGCTTGTTTGGATCATTCGCTCATGCTTTGATCTAAATAAACCACTGTGTAGAATCATAGAGTGTGTTAGGTTGGAAGGGACCTTCAGAGGCCATCTAGTCCCACCCCTGCAGTGAGCACGGACATCTTTACTAGATCAGGTCACTGAGAACCTGTCATGCCTGGTCTCCAGGGATGGGGCCTCCACTACATCTCTGGGCAACCTGTGCCAGTGATCCTCCACTCTCATATTGAAGAATTTTTTTCATAATACCCAACCTAAATCTCCCCTTTTCCAGTTTAAAACCATCACCCCTTGTCCTATCGCTCCATGCCCTCGGGAACAGCTCTGCCCCAGCTTCCCTATAGGCACCTTTCAGGGACTGGAAGGCTGCTATAAGGTCCCCTTGGAGCCTTCTCTTCTCCAGGCTGTCCAAGTGGACACTCGTTCCAGTGCAAAGAAAGGAATGCCCTTGCAATTTGCTGTGGTTTAGAAGTCATCCTGTACTGTCAGCAGTGCAGCCCCAAACCCAGAGCCCTTGGGCTGCCACTCGCGCTTCGGCAGGTAGCCTTCCACCGCTCCTTCCATCCCGTTTGGCAATGCGATCCTCTCGAAGAGCAGCGTGTGGTGTTCCTACCACACAGACCTTCTCTACTTAGTGAACGCTTAGTCGGTTACTTTTCTATCCGTGCCTGCTGCAGATGAGCAGGTGCTTCCAAAGCAAAGCACCTGCGCTGTGCTAACAGAAATGATTTAATTACCCTGGTTTGAAAAGGAGCTGCTGGGGGGGTTCAGCTTCAAGTGAAAGGAGAGTGAGCGGTTCGGTGCCGTACGTGGGGCCGCGTACGCGGCGGGGCTGTGGGGCTGAGCCTCAGCTGTTTATGTAACACGAGCCTACATGCCCTTGCTGTGGTGGGCTTTTTTAAGCCATTCCCCATCACAGGACCGCTCCTGTAAGTGGGACAGCGTGCCTTCGGTGTATGCTTCATCGCATTATCGCGTGTCAGAGCGCTGTGTCAAAGACAGTTCCATAAAAGATTATTTTTTTTGGCTGTATCAAAATTTGCATAAATTTCTATGGAAACAGTGTATTACGAATCCTAAATTAGAATTTCAAAAGTGTGCTATCTTGAGTGGCGTAGGAAGAGCTGTCATGTTCTTATCCTCCGGTCCATGTATGCACCGAGCTTTTCAGTGCCAAGTTTAACTGTAAAATAAAACCATTTAACAATGCTCCAGTAAAACCACCTGGAAGTTTACTGTGTGAATGTTCACCCAAAGCTCGGGCTTTAAGCTTCTCTAATACTTTGTAAACTCATGCCCAATAGTTGTAGGCCCTTCGAGCTCTAGCACCTGAACCAGGTTTGTAGCCAAGTTCTCACTGTCTCTCATCTGCTGAACTCCTTTCTCATCGATCTGCAGGTTTTGTAAAGAGCCAGGAAGGAGAAAACGAGGATGGGAATGAAGGGGAGCTTGTGGTGAAGTTTGTGGATGCTCTTCCAAAGGTAAATTGAGACTATGTTTCCATGCCTGCCTGGAAGAGGAGCCTTCTGTCTGCACCCCATATGCAGCCTTATGTCTTCTGCTTATATAAGCGCTGCTTTTGGGAACTTGGTTGCAGTCTTGTTTACACTCCAAAGGGACTAGAAGGATGCAGGATGGGCTGAAGCTAAACAGGGATGTTATAAGCAGGAAAGGACTTTCTGGCCAGTATGCTTCCCTCTCAGTCAGAAATTCTGCTGGCCTGACTATGTCACTCGGGAGAGTGGCTGTTCTGTCACCTTTTTAGTGACAGTGGCTGTGCTGACGAGTCTTTTAAGCCATCCCTTTTCTGGTTTAGGATGATAAAATTGCTGTGCTGGAGTTTCTGTGCCCTGTGAGACAAAGGTGGGGTCTTTCGATATTTTTGAGAATTTGACCCATGTTAAAAAGTCCATCACTGGCCAGAAGCAGGGTTCTGTGGGTCAGTGTCCAAGACAAGCTGTATCGTTCAGACTGGAGATGTTCTCCATCTCCTGGCACAGTGGGAGCAGGAAGAACTATCAGAGCTCTTGGATTGGGAGCAAATATATGTGTCAGTACCCTTCCAAACAGCCCAAAAGAAGTGCTGACATTGGAAGGAGCACCTTACATGGAGAGGTTAAGGAAAGGCTCTATAAGAAGAGATTATAAAAACAGCCAAACAGATTTCTGTGAACAGACAGTACTCAGAGCCCAGATCACTGCCTCCTAGAGCAGTTTTCAGTCCACACTGTAGGAAAAAACTGTGGGGCAGCCCAATGGGAGCGTTTGATTTGTACCATTCTGTCTGCAGTGCTGAGTAGGGGGACTCTAAAAGGGCGGATGCTTCTACCATAGATCTCCAACAAAGGCTGATCCTGGGGGTGACATCATCCCCTCATGGGTCTGTCCAGATGAATTTTGCTCATTTGGGGCTGAGGCAGGGGGAGGGCTCTGTCCATGTAGACCACCTATTGCCCTGACCCACGCTGGCTTGCCTTTGCAGCTGACTCCGATTATTTCAGACCCAGAATACCTACTGGATCAACACATCCTGATCAGCATTAAGTCGTCAGACAGTGATGAGTCCTATGGTAAGTGCCTGGCTCTAAAGTTCTGGGTGAGTCAAAAATCTACTTAGATCTTTCCAAACTGCCAAAAGAGTGGGAGAGACCAGAAGTAACTCCTATAGATGGAGCATCCATGATGCTCTGACTTCTGATCAGGAGCCCAACATGTACAGAAATACATCTCAGGCAGTATTTTGTGAGGTAATGACGATTAGATGCATCTGAACAAGAACCATCGATCTGTGTGAGCTTTTACCAGCCCTAAAAGAGCAGCAGCTGAAAAAGAAAGTACTTTGCAGTGGTGAATCAGGAGTCAGGTCTGTTTAAATGGGTTTATTCAGGACGTACAAATCCCGTTTCACTCGTGCTTTCTTGACGCATTTGTCCTGGTACAGAAGGGTCATTGCCAGCCCTGCTCGCTGCTGAATTCTAGCTGCCCAGAGACTGTGGTCCCTGTCCACAGGAGGCTCTTTGCTGAGATCCCGTTACCTGAAATGGCAGTCCCAGGCCCGCATCCTCCTCACCAGTAACAGGAGATCAGCACGTCATGGTGTCCTGTGTGTCTCCAGTGCCTGAGTCCTTCACAAATGTGTGAAGGAAGTGAAATGAATGCCCCCAATTTCTCCAGAGATGCTACCCTCCTTACTGCCATCCAAAGCAGATCCTCTCCAGTACTCCCAGCCCTGTCGGCATAGCGATAGCAGATGGCTAACACGGGAAGGAGGTTTCGATGCCTTTCCTCTCAGTCCCAGGCTCACTGTCTCCTTGTCACGCCCTAGGTGAAGGCTGCATCGCCCTGCGAATAGAAGCAACAGAATCTTTAGTTCCCATCCATACTGTTCTGACACACCATGGTGAGAACACAGGGGTCTTCCAAGGTGAAATCAAGTTACAGACATCACAAGGAAAGCAGCGAGAGAAGCTGTATGGTAAGGAATGAGAGCATCTCTGCAGCGTTTGCTCTGGAGAGTATCCCTTTCAAAAGGTTATTGATAACTGCCAAGGAATGGAAAATTATCCTTGCAGCGCCTTTAGTCCCAAGGAGGCAAGAGCTTTTGAGGCTGACTGCAAGGAGGTGCGAGCATCGTTAGCTCTCAGGAGTATACCTGCACTCTTTCAGAAAGGCACAGCAATCCCATTTGGGTTTCTCACCATTCAGATAAATTCGGCAGACTGAGAGGGCCCCCTGTCTGTCACCAATACCGATTTTATTGAACGGTGGCAACTGATTTCCACTTGCTGTGGCTGCACGACAAGATGCTGAGGCATCTGTCGCCCTGGGGAACGTCTGGAGGGAGCACACGAGGCTCTCAAGGAGCAGCTCCTCAGCTAAAAGAACACATACTTTGCTACCTGGGGTTCTCTTTTAGAGACCCAACCCACCTGGCGACATCTGCTATTACTGTCAGCGGCAGAATGACCTGTGGGGGGGATTGTGGCCTTTGTATTGCAAGATAGGTGCCTCTCCACATATCAAAGCATGATACGTGTTAGCGGGCAGCTGACAACGTAATCACAAAAGAACTGCTTAAAAAAGTCTGGCTGACATTCTGATCATCGGAGAGACACCTCGGTGCAAGCAGTAACACAGGAAACTAAGGGAATCGGGAATGCCAGAGCACTTTCATGCCTTTTCTTTCCTTCAGACTTTGTCAAGATTGAGCGTGATGAAATCACTGGGCAGAAACCAAAGAACATCACCAACTTAGAGCCCTGCAAAGACTGGGACCAAGCTAACAGGTAACAGGCAAGCGGGTAAGTCAGCCCCTGGGAACTGCCTGGCTCAATAAACACAGAGCTGGGTTTGCTGTGGGAGTGGCATTCCTGGACATGGTGAGCTTTTGTCGCTCTCCGGTCAGGGCTGGTTGATGCTTCTGTTCCCAAAGCTGCAGAACCTGAGAATGCACCAGGCAGAGTGGGTGCCTGCACTCTGTTTAAAAAAGGCTCTTTTGTCTCCAACAGAATGTCCAAATCTACCCATCTGATGGCCAGAGAGGCAGCAGCCATTGCTCGCTATCGGGGGAGTGCTTCCTCTTCTCCAGACAACCCAGGAAAGGAGGATATGTTACGGTAATCTTGCTGCTTTAGCTCTGCCAACTTGGGGTGGGAAGCTGTGCTCAAGCCACCAATCTTTCCTCTTCTGCAAGTCATAGGACACCTCTAGAGAAGGCTGTCCTTCCGCTCCAGTTTCCCAGGTGCATTTCTCTGCAGGCAGCTTCCTTCTTTCTTCCTGTTCATCTATGCCTGAAAAGGCCGAACGTCCCTCACAGCACCTCCTTACACAGTGCTGCCCCGTGCTGCGATCTGCCTCTTCCTTGTTGCTGTCCCACTGCAGCTGCCAGCTGAGCTGCTGGCCCAGAAACCCATAAAAGCCCCTGTATGCGGCTGCAGAAGCCATGTGCCCTCCACAACCTGGAAGTGGAAGCATCTGCCATGGCCAGAGGAACCCTCTGGGGCTGGGGAAGGTGGCTGTGACCCAGCTGCTTCCTCTCCGGTGGCCTGGGGCAGGGAGGTGCTAACGTGACACCCACTTAGTCTCTGATTCTGAAGCAATGGTGGCAAAAAAAAGAAAATAAAAGTAGGTGGTATTGAATCTAAGCAGGCAGTGGGCACCAACTCCTTTGTAGCTGGCAGGGAGACAAAAAAAGAGAAGTATTTGTGCATGTACCTTCCTAACAATATTTCTTCTCTTCAGCAGCTCTATTCCCACAGACGTCAGCAACCCCAACTACCTGGGGATGGCTGTTTTCCCTCAGCAACCCTCTGCAGCCAGCCAGCTTAAGCAGGTACCTTTGCCAGACCAGCCGCCTTCCCTCTGGAGCTACGAGCAGCAGCCCAAAGAGACCACCTCCATAATGGGACAGAGTCAGCCACCCTCCATGTCACCCTCCTTGTCTCCCCTCTCTCCAAAAACATCCCTCCAGCCTCCAGTGAACAGGAGCATTTGTAGCCGGAGTCAGGAGTACCTGTGAGTCTGAGCTCTGCTCTGGGGCTAGCCTCTGCCTCGCCTGTTATTCTGCACTGTCACTATTTCATTGTCTGTGTGGAGAGTTCAAGTCTCTGTATTTCTAGAGGTAGAACACAAGGGAAGGTCACAAGTTCAGACATTATGTCCTCAAAGAAAACTTAGTGTAGTAGTTTCTCAGACTTTCATGAAAGGCAAGCCAAAAGTATATGTATGAGTTTAACTCTCTACCAAGAGAAGAGGAGAGGACTACAGAGCTGAGTGCAGGAACAGAGAAGGAAGAGTGTGGCATAGATCTTTCCCCCATGTGGGAAGGGGAGCTCCGTCACATGTCGTACATGATGCACTTTAGGGGTATTTCTCCTGACCTTACCGTGCAGATGCCCAGCTTGCTACGGAAGGTCGCACCCATGTGCTGCATCTGTCACAAGGCTTGACGCAGAATTTCCAGCCAGTAACATCCCATCCCTACCCAACTTAGCAAAGTGATGGGCCTACTCTGTACTTACGCATGTGCGCAAACAGTGTCCTCACTCCAGGCCTCTCTCACAGCTGCAGCTGCTCTCTGAGCCTGGGCTAGAGTCTATCACCAAACGTGTGTCAGCCGGGGCATGCAGAGTCCTTGCAGCTCTGCATGGACTGCCTCAGTTTGCAAGGACTGCCTTAATCTGCAAGGACTGCCTCAGTCTGTTACGTACCTGACAGCACTTCACGCGTGCTCTCAGCTCTTTGCTCCTGCACAAGCTGACTTCCAGAAAAAACAGCTTAAGCAAGGAGCACAGCTCATGTGAAGTCACCCAGAGAACCTGTGCTGATCTTTTAAGTACCATGGTGGTTCTCCCGACCAAAGCCTTGGCAAAGCAGGCCGAGTCATAGCAAACCCTCAAAACTTGCCTTGTCTGTCGCACAGCTGTGCTGTTATTCCAGTCTGAGGTCTCAGCGTGAACGCCTGTGCTTGCCTCACCCCCCAGTATATGGCTATTATTTAGATCCTGTGTGTTTGGGTGCAGTTAAGGAGTTTTACCCCTTCCTTGGCATTGTTACCAAGAGGAGACTGACCTAGCTGTAAAATGCCACAGGGTGATGTAAGCTCTTACATTAACTGTCCAGACAGCCATTGCAATCCTCTCTGCCAGGTCTGAGGATTATTACTAATATTTAAATTCAGGTTTGGGCATGTCACAGGGCCATCAATGCACCTGGCACAGTCTGACTCGGTTGCTTATCTCTGCTTAAAGAGAAGCCAAGCATCACTCTGATATGGCTGTAGTCCAGCAGGGAGCTGATACACTGCCATGCATATCTGCTCTCAGCTGTCATGTTAATAATGATTAAACAGACTAAGAACAATGCACAGTTCTGCTTTCTTCACCCCCCCACCCTCTGAGTTTAGCTGTTTCCTGCTTCCCCTTTGCACACTCAGTTTAATTTTATCAGGCTCATTTCCTATTCGTTTTCTCTTTAAATCAGTCGGTGTCTCTTGCCTGCTCTTTACAAGTCTCCTTTTTATCTGGCTTTGGTGACTGCAGGCCACCTGAACTGGGGAAAACCACAGCAGAGGCTTTGCTTCTGGAGGAGGGACAGCAGATGCCAGAGATGTTTGAGAACCCCCTGTATGGCTCAATGGGCTCTAAGGGCAAAGTGCCCCCAAGGAAAGAGCAGGACTACCCCAAGGCCTTGCGAAAAGAGCAGCCGCCGCTGCCTGATCAGAGCTTTCATCTCACGAAGTCACAGGAGCCCGAGAGCGGCAAGACCTCTGGCAAACAGCCATCACCACCCTTCCCAGTCCCCACACAGAGATTTCGGTCCTACACATGCTCTGGCCAATCTGAAGAAAAGAATACAGGTGAAAAGGCGCAAGGCAAGCCCAAGATGGCAACACCATTAGAGAACTCAGCACAGCTCAAGAAGCTAGTCAAGCCATCAAGGTCTGAAGTCAGTCCCAGCATCCAGGCACAGCAAAACAAGCCACCCCTTCCCTCTAAGAGCCGGGCGGTGCTGGACATGCAGAACTCCAAGGGCCGAGACTATCGGGACAGTTCAGAGCTGCCGCACTCTGGGAAGCACCGGACAGAAGAGGGACCGGTCGGCAGGACAACCACACCGGTGTGTTACCTGCGGGAGTGAGGCAGGGGGAAGTTTTACCAGACCATGGTGTCGCAGCAGAACAGTACAAGAGTAGTGCTGGCTTAATCGCTGCGCTCCTGCTCTGCTTTTCCTGACTAAGCTGAGACCTAGGAGGCTGGCTGAGCAGGGGGTGTGAGGGAGTACCTTAAAGCACTGTGTCATGCTGTGCAACCATGGCTGTAGTTTTGTATGAAGTTTTAACATCTTCTGGACCGTTTAAGCTCGATGCAAACTGACAGCTGCTTTGTTACTGCTCCCTTGGTGCATACCCCATTGCTTTGGAGAAAGCCAGATCTACAGAATCAGCTAATAGATGTGCTTTGCCTTAATTAATAAAAAGATGATTATAAGTAGTTATCTATGGGAGACACTTAGCAGCTTACAACAGTGGTCTCCAAACCCAGTACTGAGCCTACTACAGGAATAATCACACGGCTGTGTTTTTGAGCTGGTGGGGATTTTGGTGAGCTTTTGTTTGCTTGTTTTCTTCTTCTTTCTTTTTTTTTTTTTCCCTCTCCAGAATGTCACAAGCTGGGTAGAAGGAGTAGGGGAGGTCTCAGTAAATGCACCTGGGAGATAAAGAGAGCCCACTTGAGCAAGCTGGTCTTTTTATTTCCTTCTCCATCAAAACTTGTAGAATTGGCAATAGACAAGCTGATGTCTCCTCTTGTCTCTACAGTGAGAACGACCCGGCAGATGGTACCCAAGGAGGAATCCTGATGGGAAGAAAGATGGCGCTTACTGCTTTGTTCACACTGATGTCCTCTGGTCTAGTTCTAAAAAGACTTGAGGATTTTATTTTTGGGGATGGATCCCTCCCTATGATTATGGAAGTGTTCTGGCTGGGAAGCCTATCCTACGTGGCTCAGACCAAGAGAAGCCAGGACCACAATGCCAAACGCAAGTTAGCCTTTTGTAGTGTCACTTTGGTACTTCTAGTGAGAAGCAGGTGGTTAAGTACACGCATTAGTAAATGTTCTGAAGAAGAGGAAGGTACGGTATTAAGGACTAGGAGATGGAAGGGGAGTGTCTTTGGAACACCTACCCCCCTTTCTACAAAAGCGAAGTCACTGTTTTGTGTTACTGAATTCTGATTAAGGAGCAATATGTAAACAAAAGCATTTTGGAAGCGGTACAGCTCCAGAAGCATGTCCTATCCACAGGGCAAGGAGTTGGGGCAGGATGGGCAAGGACTCTGAATAGCAGACTCCGATGGACGTCCCATGCTGCCAAGGGAGCCAGCTTTGCCTCTAGCATGAGGCACACACACGTTATTCATGCTCAATGTGAGGGCTGGTCCTTGGCTGTGGGTCTTTGTTTGGGTTTTGTTTCCTTTTTCCCTAGGAGGCAGCAGTTTCCTATCCCCTAACGAACAAAGGGAAGCACCAGAACTACATGCAGAAATGGGAGAACAGGCAGGGTCCACAGGCAGCCTAGGAGTATGGATGGAGGAAGGGATGGATGGATGGAAGGACAGATGGACAGACAGCAGCCATTCCAGCCTGTCTTACAGCAAGCACTGTGCTTTTGAAGGACACTGGCTGGCTGCTTTTGTAGCACTCTTAATAGATTAATGCTGACCTTATTGTACACTTTTGTTCATTGACTGAGAATTAATAATGTTAACAGACTTGTAATTGCTGTTGTATTCCTGTTAAGTGTTAATGCTATGGTCACAATTTGGCTATGCCTGGTTGTGGCGCAGTGATTGCTATTGTTTTCATGTTGATTACTTAAAAAGTAATAAAATAGTCACCTTTCTGACCATTCCTCACTGACACTTCAGAGCTGCCGGCCGCCTGACTCAGCTGTCGCTGGGTGTTACACCTGTTCACTCGGTGGCAGGGTGGCAGCAAGCCCTGCCTGAGGAAATCCCAAAGGCACCGAGGCAGCAGGGCAGACATAGCAATGCCGCTGCTCCGCCTGCGGGCATGATTGTCTCTGTGCACAGGCCCTTCATGGATACAGCTGGGTTCAAGGTTCTAACACCTGTTAGCAGGTACCGTTACTAGTTGTGTGAGGATCTTACTGGAGCAGACTGACCAAGCACAGGCTTGTGAGAGGGGGTAGAAGAGGACAGGCAGTCTGTAAGGTAGACATCTCGGCTGGACAGCTGGGCCCAGAGAGTTGTGGTAAAGGGAGTTAGATCCAGCTGGCGGCAGGTCACAAGTGGTGTCCCCAGGGCTCAGCGCTGGGACTGGTTCTGTTTAACATCTACATCAATCATCTGGACAAGGGGACTGAGTGCACCCTCAAAAAGTTTGCAGATGACACCAAATTGTGTGGGAGTGTGGATGTGCTGAAGGGCAGGATGGCTCTGCAGAGGGACCTGCACAGGCTGGAGCCATGGGCAGAGGCCATCAATGGGGTTCAACAAGGCCAAGTGCTGGGTCCTGAATTGTGGTCACAGTAACTCCAGGCAGCGCTACAGACCTGGGGCTGGAGAGCTGCTGGGAGGAGAAGGACCTCGGGCTGTTGGTTGATACTGAACATGAGCCAGCAGTGTGCCTGGGTGGCCAACAGCATCCTGGAAGACCAACAGAATCCTGGCTTGTGTCAAGAATAGTGTAGCCAGCAGGAGCAGGGAAGTGATAGGTCCGTTATGCTCAGCTCTGGTGAGGCCGCACCTTGAGTCCTTTGTCTGGTTTTGGGCCCCTCAGTACAGGAAGGATGTTTAGATGCTGGAGCGTGGCCAGAGAACGGCAACAAAGCTGGTGAAGGAGTGGCTGAGGGACCTGGGGCTTTTTAGTCCTAAGAGAAGGAGGCGGAGGGGAGACCTCATAGCTCTCTGCAGCTACATGCAAGAGGAGTGTAGAGAGGTGGGGGTCTGTCTATTCTTTCAGGTGACAAGTGATAGGACTAGAGGAAATGGTTTCAAATTGCCCCAGGGGAGATTCAGGTCAGATATCAGGAAGAATTTCTGTACTGAAAGGGGAGCTAGGCATTGGAATAGGCTGCCCAGGGAGGTGGTGGAGTCACCATCCCTGGAGGGATTTAAAAGGTGTGAAGATGTTGTGCCTAAGGACATGATCTAGAGGTGGGCTGGGCAGGGTTAGGCTGTGGTTGAACTTGCTGGTCTTGAAGGTCTCTTCCAACCCAGGTTGGAAGTGATTTGGATTCTGTGATTTGGAGAGGTTTTTCTGCCATGCCGGTTGGCGTTTCAAAGTAGCATTACTGAAACACCTGGCTCTCTAACCTACAAATCAGCAACACAGGCCACGAGCTTGCACTCCTCCTGCTTTATTCAGCAGAATCCTCCCTGTGTTACTAAAGCATGATCCAAGAGCCAGGTACTTGGTTTGCCCCGTCCTTCAGACAGGCATGTGTTGCTGGGGAGAGGAGAAACTCTGCCCAGTTTCCAGCTGGAAAATTGCATTACCGCTCTTATGCTAAAACCGCATTACTGGCCTGGCTGGGCCACACTTTGCTGTTGCCCCTGGGACAGCACAATTAAATTAATTAGCCCATGTGATCACAGGGATGTAATGTCCAAAAATGAACTGATTCAGACACACACACACACACACACAGAGATAAATTAACAGCATTTTGAAGGCTTGTATATTTGTGCATGACACAACTGCGGGTGTCAGGACTAGCCAGATGACCAAGGTGACCCAGGGCTATTGCCAGACATCTCCTAATCCATCGCCCTGGGTGGCAACAGATCAGTTGGACACCCACACTATCCAACCAGGTTTGGGTTTGGTTTTTTAAAATTTTATTTCTCCAATCACAGAATCACAGAATCGCAGGGGTTGGAAGGGACCTCGGGAGATCATCGGGTCCAACCCCCCTGCCAAAGCAGCTCCCTAGCTCATATTACACAGATAGGCATCCAGATGAGACTTGAATATCTCCAGCGAAGGAGACTCCACCACCTCCCTGGGCAGCCTGTCCCAGGGCTCCCTCACCCTCACTGTGTAAAAGTTCTTCCCCATGTTGGTGTGGAACTTCCTGTGCTCCAGTTTACAGCCATTGCCCCTAGTCCTGTCCCCACAGACCACTGAAAAGGGGCTGGCCAATTCCCCCTGCATTCCATGTCTAAGATACTTATAAACACTAATTATGTCCCTCCTAAGTCTTCTTTTCTTGAGACTAAACAGTCCCAGCTCACTCAGCCTATCCTCATAGGGGAGATGCTCCAGGCCCCTAATCATCTTCGTAGCCCTTCTCTGGACTCTCTCCAGGAGGTCCTTGTCTTTTTTATCCCAGGGAGCCCAGAACTGGACACAGTACTCCAGGTGGGGCCTGACCAAGGCAGAGTAGAGGGGAAGGATCACCTCCTTAGACCTGCTGGACACACTCTTCCTAATGCATCCCAGGATCCCATTGTCTCTCTCAGCCACCAGTGCACACTGCTGGCTTATAGCCAATCTGTCATCTACCAGGACCCCCAGGTCCTTCTCCACAGAGCTCTTCTCCAGCAGGTCATCTCCCAGCCTGTACTGATACAGTGGGTTAATCTCTGTCTGAAAGAAACGCACACTTTCCCCTGAGGTTATTTGCTAAAGACCTGCCGTTCCTAGCCTTATTTGTTGTATCCCCTGGCGATAACGTAAATCAGAGGAGCAGCAGGCAGACTGTGTGTGGGAGATGTTTTGGTGATGGCGAAGGCTTCCCTTGACCCGCGGGACTGACTGACAGCTCAGTGCTGTGTGACCTCTCAGGCGCAGCTGCATGATGTGCGTCTTGTTGAGGCTGAAGTGTTTAATGGAGGAGTCAATGACTTTCCCTAATTTTCAGTGAAGCACGAGCCGAGTACAACTGGAACCGTCTGGCATAGCTGTTCATTCATACCTGCCACCTAAGAGTCAGCACCGCAGTCACCAGCACTCTCCTGCAAGCTCCTGTGGAAGGGGGCTCATTTCGCAAGTGGTACTGAACCCAAATAAGTCACTTCAACACACCAAGTCTCCCTAGCATAGGAAAGGTGTTAGCCGTAGAGGTACAAGATGTTCTTTCTCTATATAAAAGCAAACATGGGGTCGTTATGCACAGGGATGCAGGAAAGATCTCCATTCTAGCTCCACAGCGTGCACCCTGTGGGGTTTCAAACGCGGCTGTTAACAGGAGGTGTTTGGGGATGGTGTCAAAGCTGCTGGAGTCGCTCAGGAATTCTTTCCCAGCTGAATCCCTGGCTTGCCAGCAGACAGACTTTTCTTTAGACCTACTGTAATCTGCTGTATTTTTTCTGCTGCATAATGAGGTGATGCCTAATCTCATTCTGCATCACCACACTCAGGTTCTTGGCTCATTACCATTATCCTGTTTTATTGCATTTATTTGCACCAGCTCCCGAGCCAGCTCCACAGCAGGAGCGGGAGGCGTGCAGAGATTAATTCAGCGCTGCAGCCCTGTCCCCTGGTTCCTGGTGTCAGTGTGTGAATCCAGGCCTCACTGCAGCCCTGCTTCGCTCCTGTCACAATTCCGCTTTATTTGTTTTCAGCTTCTAGAGACACATAAAAGTTTTGCCCGAAAAGACCTGCTGGAAACACGTGGAAGGGCTTCAAAGTGTCATTTTAGATCAGAGATGGCTCATGTTCTGCCACAGCGCTCAGAGACTGGTAATCAAAACTGTATTCTCAGAAACTGGGGGCATCATGAAGGCTGGTCGTGAGCATCTGCTAAGATCTGGGGGTTGGATTAGATGATGTCCAGAGGCCCATCCAGCCTCCATTATTCCTTTCTCCTGTGATTACATCTAAATAAAAACACCAGGGGTGGGAATCTGCTAAACATTATGTTCATTATCATCACTTCATTGCATTTTTGTGCCGAGGTCTGTTCTAGATTACAGGCAGAATAAATCAATCCATCGCCTCATAAAGCATTAGGTTATCAAATAACTAACAGAGATAATGACAGCACCCAACAGGGCTCAAGGAACAGAGAAGGAATGGGGGTGGAGGAAGGAGGCAGGGTCCAGCAACAAGCAGAAAGGCTGTGGGAAAGTAGCCAGCAAAGTGGAGGCTTTGTGGAGCAAGAGAGGATCTGGCAAAGGGGAGGTGGGTAAAAGCCATCTCCAACAGAAATGGGTCGGCCCAGAGAAGGGGAAAAGGAAAGACAGCAAAGAAATTGGGAAAGGAACAAGAGACCTCTGCAACAGAAAGGGTGAGGAGTCAGCAGGGAAACTGGTGTCAGCTCTGATGTCACAGCAGTTTGCACCTCTGCAATTACAGCTTGTGACCACAGGGAAAGCGCCTGGCTGTGGGAGATGGTCCCTCCTGCCGAATGTAGCCTCTGGAGAGCCCGTCCAGCCCCTACAATTCTGTGATTCTGTAAGCTCAGAGATCCAAACCAAAGCCCAGTCTGAAAATGGGGCTTGGAATTTAACTTAGCCTTTGGGAGAGATGCTGGTGATGGCAGATCAGTGAAATAATCCTTTCTACGTTAGTCTTTCCTGTGTCTCCATGCCATCTTGCATGCTTGGCACAAGCACATCTTCCCACAGAGCTGCTAGCACCTGAAATTTTCTCCCTGTGTTTCCCTCTGCTTCTATCTGCTGAAGAAGGTTGGGTTTTTTCCTCCTTTCCCTTTTTCACCCTGGATCCATGACTACCAAACCCACAGCAAGTTTTCCACAGGAAGCAAAGTTTCATCCCCTGTGGATGTAGGACACAACAGATTCCCACTGGAGGGAGAGATTTTAGTGTCACTGGCGTGTTCTGAAAAGCCATTGCATTTGTTCGTTGTGTTTATTCCTGAGTGTGTTATTCCAGTGTTTCCTGAGCCAGGCTGTTCAGCAAGTTGGCAGATTTTAGTGACGGTGGGAGCAGAAAGGTGCTTCAGATGGGTGAAGGAGCCACTTACGGCCTGAACGAGCTATTTTCTCTCATGTTCTTGTAACTCTTGTGGATATAAAAGGAGAGCAAGGTGGCAGGTGGTGACATGAAGCAGGCATGTGCTTTGGAAAGAGGGCCAGAAGCTTGAGCTGAAGTTAAGAAGAAAAAAGAACTTTGTAATGGAGTGGAAAAAGCATCGTTAGCAGGTATTGTAAAAAAAAAAAAGTCAGTCATGTCCTGCCTACTACAGAAAGAATAGGTTACAGAAAGAGGGACATCTTTACGATAAAGTAATTTGACTAAGATTCGAGCATATACAGGTAAAATTTAATTGAAATCCTTCCCTTGGAACAGTCCAGAAGTCATTGTAAATAGTAAAACATCTACAGTGTTTCCAGTAATTTACCTAAGGCTTGGGAAGCAGTTATTTCTTTTATTTTCTATCCCCCCCCCCATGCCATTTCTGCTCAAACTGATTCCTTTTTCCCACTGTGATGAAAGAAGTAGCGGACTATTATTTTATCTCCCAGTTTTAGTGAGCAAAGCCTACTCTCAGAAGTGAGCCGGAGGATTTTTGTTGGAGAAGCTGAAGGAAAGCGGGTAGTTGGCAACTCAAAGGTAGTGAGAGGCTTTGGGGCTGATTAAATATTAAGACCAAGGCAAAAGCCTCAGGAAAGGAGTAACTGAGTCCCTGTGTTTTAGTAATTTTGCCTTCTCCCTTTTTCTCATGCTTCATGTTTGGTTTCCTCTTTCTCTGCAGAGGATTAAGATGCAGAGAAGAAGATTTGAAAGGATGAGTTTCACTCAGCACTGCCCTTCAGGAGTTCGGTAACCATATCCGTAGGCTTAGGGCTTAAGCTTATAGTTACACTTTTACATTTTTTGAGCATCTAATTTGATTTTATGATGTACAAGCAGGAAAAAAAAAAGTAGGCTGTGTGCTTACACTTGGCCAAATTAGTTTTGTATAGAGATTGTGCGTAACCTTGTGTATTGCGTACTTGGTAAGACAGAGCTGTGCGTGAACTATTATTAACTCAGCCATTAGCATTCTCTCCTCCATCTAATAATCTAGTGAATCATCTGCTTTATTCTGTTGCAATTTAATAATTGCATCTTCATTCATTTACTCAAAAAAGAAAAAAACAAGACAATTTAGGTAGCCCAAGACAAAAGTGCTTTATGAATCCCTCCCAGTTTTGAATTAAATTACAGTAATTCGGTTACCTAACACGTTACTTAAGCAGTTGAAAGTAAAGCCAACGAAGCAAGGCATTACGGCTTTATCCATCTGACAGAGAACACATGGTTTCGTCGGGACGCTGGAGGTGCCAAGGCTGCCCTTCTAGTTCATGCCATGTTCCCAGCAACCCCATCTAAAAGGCCCCATGCTGTGGGTCAGTGTCACCAATGCCCTCCCTGAACAGCTGAATAGTTCTGTAAAGCTTCCTGGCTTGATGCTCTGCATGCCCTGCTTGATGGGGGCTGGTGGAGATTTGGGGGGGAAGACTGCAACGACCTCCCAGCAGGTAGTATTTTGGGCAACGCGGGACACACCAAGCGGATCCAGGGCTGCATCACAAGAAGTGTGGCCAGCAGATCAAGAGAGGGGATTGTCCCTCTCTGCTCTGGGGACACCACTCCTGGAGTGCTGTGTCCAGCTTTGGAGCCCTCAATGCACGGACATGGACCTGTTGGAACAGGTCCAGAGGAGGACAAAAATGATCTAAGGGCTGGAGCACCTCTCCTATGAAGCCAGGCTGAGAGTGTTGGGGTTCAGCCTGGAGAAGAAAAAGCTCCAGGGGGGACCTTAGAGCGGCCTTCCAGTCCCTGAAAGGTGCCTATAGGAAAGCTTGGGCAGAGCTGTTCCTGAGGGCATGGAGTGATAGGACGAGGGGTGATGGTTTTAAACTGGAAAAGGGGAGATTTGGGTAGGATATTAGGAAAATGTTCTTCACTCTGAGGGTGGTGGATCACTGGCACAGGTTGCCCAGAGAGGTGGTGGAGGCCTCATCCTTGGAGATACTCAAGACCAGGCTTGATGAGGCTCTGAGCGACCTGATCTAGTGAAGATGTCCCTGCTGACAGCTGGCCAAAGCCCCCTCCGCGCGTACCGCAGCAGCCACCCTGCCCGTCACCCCCGGCAACAAGGCGCCGCCCCGCGTGACCCTTCAGACAGGGCGGGCTGGGGAGGGCTGCGGGGAAGGGGAAACGCGCGTGCGCCTCGGAGAGGTGGGTAGCGCCCTCCTAAGATGGCGGCGGGGGCTGGACGGCGCAGCCCGCCCCCTCAAGATGGCGGCAGCGCGTGGACGCGCTTCCGGGAGGAGGCGGGAAATGGTGTGGCGCGAGGCCCCCTTCTCCTCAGGCGAGTGCTGCCCGCCGGGCACCGCGCGGTGGGGGCTGGCACCGCGCTCCTCGTGCGGCCCAGCCGCGGCACTGCCCGGCGCGGGGGAAGAGGCCGCAGGGTTAGCGGCGCCGGAGGCGGGTAGGAGGGCGGCGCCAGGCAGTGGCGGGGNTGAGAGGAGGCTCCTCGCCGCCGCGCTCGCCCCGCCGCGGGCCGCGCTCCGGCCTCCCGCTGCCTCTCCGCCTTCCTGCCCGCTTTCCCTCGGCAGCCCTTCGCGGGCCAGGCGGCGCTCGCCCCCCTGCCCTTTCCCGCCGCGCCGCGGAGATGGCGGGGCTGCGTGCCGCCGGTTTCCCCCCTTGGAAGCGGCACATCGCGGCGGAGCTGCGGCGGCGGGACCGGCTGCAGGGGCAG
>VZTU01024708.1:630268-674832 GCA_013400835.1 Zapornia atra | reverse complement strand
ACCCCGCCGCCCGGGGAAGTGGGGGAGAAGGCGGTGGAAAGGGCCCCCGAGGACTCGGCTGTGTCGCTGCGAGAAGGGGTTGAGAGGAGTTTGCCGGAACTGGGGAACGTTGAGGTCTTCGCTCAAGACCCCTCGCGGCCCGGTCCGAATTCGTGCTGTGGATAGTGACCGCCTGGCCAAACTGTCCGCTCGGTTCCTGCGCCAACGTCTGTGGAGTTGAGGGCAGCAGTGCTGCTGGCCGCCGGCACGATCTTCTGTAAACGTTCAGAGCTCTTCGTGGGCCAGCGCTTTCTATCCCGCTCTTACTTGCCCTTCCCTCACCTGCCCTGGCCGCAACGGGAGCGGATGGAGGTGGGGGTCACCGTGGGGCTGCTGGCTCATACGCTGCGGTGCCTGATGTATGTTATGGGGATTGGAGGACAGCAAAGAATCCTCGCAGGACTCCGCAGTGCTGGGTATGAGCGGTTGTCTGGCAGGTCTGTTTTCTGTGTTGCTGTCGGTATCAGTTGAGGGGCTATAAAGAGCTTGAACTCTGAACTCTTTCTGTTTTAGTGGATGGCAACATTAGAGCAGGTTCCTTATTAAACTTTCAGTCCCACACAGCGTCTGGATTAATGAGGAATCTCTGGAGTTGTGGCTGAGTGCTGCCTTACCCTGCTGACATCAGAGAGGAATGCACGCTAATGCAGTGGACACTTACTAATGTTTGGTTGGGCCGGAATAATTAAAGACACTAGATCTTAGCTGACTGAGGAAGAGCGTAGGAATCTGGTTTTGCTTTTTGGCTATCTTCCTAATTGTGCTTTTTTGCTCTTTCAGATAACAAGCTGCTGGAGAAGTCGGACCTTCATGCGGTGCTGGCTGATAAGCTCCAAGCAGAAAAATATGACATGCAGAGCAGACATGAGATCAGGTATTTAAAATCCCTTATATTTCAGTCAGCGCTCTGTCATGCACACTCTAACCCAAACCATTGTTTGATGAGTTGCAGAAACAACTTCTGGGTTACTACTGTAACTTGGAATACAACTGGGAAATCTTGAACTAAAAGTAAATCGACGCTAACTCTGAACATGTGACAGAGTTCTAGTACACTTAGACTGTAATGACCTGGCCGAGTTTTGGACAGAAAGTAACTTAATCATAAACTCAGGGCGTGGAGGTGTGCTGGAATAAGCTTCTGCTGCTGGTGTGT
Source organism: Zapornia atra (assembly GCA_013400835.1). Classification (NCBI taxonomy): domain Eukaryota; kingdom Metazoa; phylum Chordata; class Aves; order Gruiformes; family Rallidae; genus Zapornia; species Zapornia atra. The sequence goes on along the minus strand of VZTU01024708.1, from coordinate 673,637 downwards.
TTGCCTTGCAGTGCTTACAGTGCTTGCCTGGGGTTCCTAACGGTTGGGATGTGACTTCTAGTTGTCTGATTGTGTGGAGAGACCGATGGCTTACCCCCTCAGAGAAAGCCATGGTTGTGAGGTGTCTGTCCTGAATAAGCACTGTAGGCTAAAAATAACGTGTCTTCTGCCTGCTAGTCTGGACAGCACGTCAGTCCCAGCAGCCGGGTTCTGCCCTCGGTATAACTGAAGAAAAAACAGGGCAGAGTAGCTGTCAGTTTCCTGTTTCTGTAGGAATTGCTTTCTCTGTTGAAGCTCTTTTTGCTATATAATGCAAAACCATGTGTGTGCAAGCTGCTGACTTCTCGGGGATGGCAGGCAGAATGTCAGCATGTGGCCGGTGGGATGGAGTTGAGGCCTGCGTGGAAGTTCTCAGAAGCTTTCTGATGGCTGTGGTTGCCTTGAACAACTTTTAGTTTATAGGAGCCCGTTTCTGGTTGAGTGCCTGCTCCCGGAGTTGAGGCTGGAGTAGATGAGGGTGAAAAGAAACCACACAGAAGTGTCATCTTCAAAGTAAATGCTGAGTGGGACTCTGATACTGTCCTCAGTATAGCTGAGGAAAAAAGTTTTTGCTTACCCTGAGGTCTTGTAGGACTATCTACTGGCCAGAGCTGAGGACATGTTGGGTGTCCTACAGACCTTGGCTGGACACAGGGTTTTTTGACATTCCATGTCTTCTAGTACAGCGTTAGTTCAGTGACATGTGGGTTGGGTGTTTTTTAAGTTACTGATATCCCTGCGAGACCTTTCAGCTTCTGAATGCGTTACCTGTTTCCCACTGGAGTGTTACAACACAAAATGCCTGCAGAAACAGATGTTCTATTTGTGCCTTGTTCTGTTTGTCTGCTATAAATTACTGGTTTTAAAAGCGGTACCTTACAGCTGCTAACTTGCTCAAAGGCTCTGTGTGAGAGATGTAGAGATATATGCTTATATGCTTTAAAAATATGATTTCTGTTCCTGTCTCTCTGCTTTCAAAGACGCAGTTGTTTGGGGGAGGTTATGTGGGTTCTTCTGGTGTGTACAGATTCCAGATTGGACCACGGTACCACTGTGCTGTAAAAGGCAATTAGAAAATACCCCCAAACCTTTGCTAGAATAAGAACGATAAGAGCATAGTTAGACTTCTCCATAGTTTGTGGAGAAGCGACTTGAAACACCTGGGAATACAAACCCAAGAGTCTGGGAGTATATCCCTGGTTCCCTGGCTTCTGGTTCTGTGCCATTTATTATGGTGCCTCCAGGTAATCTGGCATCTTTGAAGGCTACTGGCTCCCTCCAGAACAAATTTCAGGTCACAAAGTATTTGTAATTCTTCCAGAATTTGGAGAGTGTACTATTAAGACTTGATTGTTTTCATCCAAATTTAAGTAAAGGCTTGTTACCTTTCATTTGAATAAAAATTCTGCTTTAGAAATGTGCAGAGATGTGAATGGAGCCGTAGATGAGCTGAACTTTCCAGTTCTGCGTGAAGGCAGCTTCCACAGGTGGGAAGTGTGTTGTGGGGGAGCTGGCTGTGGTTTAGTTTGCTCTGAGTTGCCTGTGTCTGATGTAGAAATTCCAGGGGAGTTTGTCCTGAGGCTAACTAGTCAAAGGCACAGGAGCAATTGGATTCTGATTTGTGACATCTGTTCTTCCTCTCTCTCTCTCTCAACTCCAGTCCAGGACATGATGGCACATGGAATGATGCTCAGCTGCAGGAGCTGGCGCAGCTGAAGATAAAGCATCAGGAGGAGCTGACAGAGCTGCATAAGAAACGTGGCGAGGTTAGAAAGTCTCATGTTCCATGTGGTCCATACGTAGTAGCCCTCTGTGAATGTGACCTTAACTTTACTGAGCTTATTCCTCATTGTTCTTCCCCCATTTCATGCAGTCTCTTTAAGCTCCCTGTGCTGATGACTAAAATAAACCAGAGGGGGTTGGTCTGTCAAACCGACAGCCAGCACATGTGAGCTTCATGCTGTCGGCACAGCGTGGTTTTTAAGGTGTCCTTAACATTGTTCCCTGACTGGGTTTTTAAGCTGTAGTTCTGCGAGGAGGAAGGAGCCAATCCAGTCTGTAGAGCTGTGCTTGACCAGCAAGTCCTATGTTGGAAAGGGTTTTGAATGAGTGGAGTGAGCGATTAGGTGGCTGCATGTGGTTTCATTTGGCTCTCACTTCGCAGGACCGCTGCTAGGTAAGGGTGGGTAAAAACAAATACAAGCAGTGGTTGAAAGTGCTGTGGTGTTCGCCTGGAAAGGGAGTACTGACTCTGCCATGAGATGCAGTAGGGAGCTCAGAAGTCCTAGTACCTGTGAGAAATGGGCCTGTGAGATGAATATCTGCTATCTGGTTTTTTTTGGGGGTTTTTATGGGAAGATGTAGATGCTTCATCAGCAGAAGTGGGTTTTAAAATCACAGCAGCAGATTGAATGAGTCCGGGAGGTGGTACTAGAACAGTACTGCAGATTTTTATAGGGAGAAAGTAGGAGTGAACTGTAAAAAAATCACCCCGCTCCTTTTATCACACCTCACTGGCGCTGCAAAGAAGCTCCCATGCCAGTAATTCCAAGCTTCTCAAAGTGGAGACAGCTTTCTACAGGAGATGTGCCCTGACTAGTCACAGCCACAAAAATTCCTTCTCCCCCATAAGCCGCCTATGGGGCAGGCACTCTTCTCAAACCTCAGGCTTCCTTTTCCGCGGGCAGCCGAGGCTTGGCACGCTCTGGGGCTCCCTGCTGCTCACGGGCTGGGTAGCTGTGCGCTGGCAGCAGCAGCTCATTGGTGTTGGCCTCTGCCCCTCTAGTGCCTGTGAGCTGCAGACTCCGCCAGCAACTGTCAACTGTCTTTGTGGGGAAACTCTTCGTGGGAAGCCTGTGTTTCCAGCAGGAGCTGCGTGTCTCCTGGCCGTACAGGGGGAGTTGTAGCTCGGTTGTTAGTACTCACATGTCACTTTACTTGGCAGGTTTTAGTTTCTCCGTTGTTTTTTTTTTTTTTTTTCTTTCCCATGACTATAAAACCCAAAATTTCTTCCTAGTGTGTTCTGTTTGGTGTGACTTTAACAGTAACTTTTTGGGGGAAGGGAGTGAGATACAGAAGGACAGGACCTTTCTGACAGGTCGTGTTTGAAGGCACATTCGCTGATGTAATGACCTGTGTCACAGGCAGCAAACAGATGAGTATAGAAAGCTGTGAACAATGACCTGAAAAGGATGTGTCCTGCCTGTGATGCAAACTTGGTCTGCGCTCCCCCTGGTTGCTGCTACCTGTGTGTTATCCTGCTCTGCCTTTTGTAATGCCGCTTTCTCCTCTCCTAGCTGGCCCAGTCCGTAATCGATCTGAATAACCAGATGCAGCAGAAGGACAAAGAGATGCAGATGAATGAAGCCAAGTGAGTAGGAACTGTTTTGTCTGTGTGGATGGTAGGCGACCCAGACTTCTGGTTGGGTTATTTATTAGTGCTGCGATAGTCTCGGGGAGCCCTAGCCTCTGTTAGGCATTGGGCAGTAGGGGAGTGGTAGGGGTCCCTAAGGAGATCCTCATTGTTTTGTGTGCTGTGTTGCCATGCCAGGATTGCAGAGTATTTGCAAAAGATCTCCGAACTGGAAACAGAGTGCCAGGAATTGCGAAGCAAGCTGCAAGATCTTGAGCGAGCTAATCAGACGCTGAAAGATGAGTATGATGCTCTCCAGATCACCTTCAATGCCTTGGAGGAGAAATTGAGGAAAACTACTGAAGACAACCAGGAGCTGGTCTCACGTTGGATGGCAGAGAAAGCACAAGAAGCCAATCGTTTGAATGCAGAGAATGAGAAGGATTCCAGGTGAGATTGATGACTTGTTTGATAAACTACTTCCCAATATACTTTTGTACACTTAGGCGTCTGTAGGATAAAGACAGATTTAGCTTTGATCTCCATGGTCTTCATACTCTTGCAAAACACAGTGAGTCCAGAACTTTGTGTTCCTTCTTTTGGCCAGGGCAGATGGATGCTTTGTGAAAACATTCCTGTCTTTCAGATGAATAAAACATGTTCTTTTTCTTTCTTGAGCAACATTAAACTGTGGCACAAAGATTGTAAAATATGACCCAGCTCAGATAGAAACTGTCTGGGTGGATGTTAGATTTGGATTTCTGTGTTCCTATGGCATCTTCACGCTACTGGTTTTATCCTTTTATTGACCTAACACTGAAGTGTATTTTGCATTCTGCTAGAAGGAGGCACTGCCCTGAGACTGAGCTATAACTTGCAAAAACAAGTTTGTACTTTTATTTACTGGCAAAGCTATTTCTTCTGAACTGCTTCAGCTTGCTTGCCAACAAGCTGTACTTCGGGATAGAGAGCTGTGAGACAAATCTCAAAGTACTTTGCAGTTTCTTTACTAACACAAGCATCATTTTTGCAAGTTCTTGCGCCCTGAGCAAATCCACATTCCTATGGGAGAAGGGTGTGTGTTCAGAGGGCTGCAGGTATGCTTTGTCTCATTGCTTCATTTGGTTGATCTTGTCCTTCACCATTCACAGTAAGAACCTGCCTCTCCTGTACCGAGCCTCCGGAAAAGCGGGATAAAATTAAGGCAGTGGCCTTTTTTTATTATTACTTTTTTTTTTTTAAGTATGAAGCCCATCAAAATCATGCAGGGTAATCTTTGGAATGGGATCAAGGAAGGGTTGGAGTTTTTTTGGTTAAATGACCCTGTTTTCCTTTCCTTAGGAGGCGACAAGCCCGGCTGCAAAAGGAGCTAGCGGAAGCTGCCAAGGAACCCCTGCCTGTTGAACCGTAAGCAGCCTTGATTTACAGGGTCTCCTTCATCACTTTGTGCTTCAGTTTTATGCAGATGTATGATAAATGGCACTTCTAAATTTGGTGACATACAGGAGTGTTTAAACCTTGGTGTAAAGTCAGAATGTACAGTAACTCCCCTTACTTGAACAGGAGGAGGAGCTTTGTTATGACTAAAAATAGATGCTTGGACTGAAAGTCCCAGGGGTGGTGCCTACAGGGAATATATAGTCTTATCTCAGCATAAAAGTGTTTCTTATGGAGTGCCTTTGGCCTTGAAAATAGTTCTTTAATCATGGAGCAATATACTCTTGAAATGCCGATGCTTTTAAGTGTTAGGCCCCAAACAGCTGTGAGCAAGGGTTTTTCTGTTGGAACAGGTGTGGAGTGAGTTAAGGCGAGTGAAGCTTCCATGCTGGGAGAGGTTGATTCTGTGGGAAAAACACAGGTAGATGTAGAGTTTGCTTTTCCTGGCAAGCCAGAGATAAATATCTCTGGTCTCTCATTCTTTTCAGCGGCAGTGCGTGGACATGGGGTGGTATTTAATCAGCTGACTGCAGTGGGCAGTCTGGCAGCCTGGTGTGGAGCACCTGTACCGCCAAGTTATCCACACTTGTGTTGGCCAAATCTGGATAAACTACACCTGCTGCATTGCTGCTGGAACAGCTTGAGCCAGAGTGGTGTGCAGGCTTCTTAATTCCCATCATCTTCGCATTAGCATCTGGTACCCATGGCAGGGGTCTTCTGTGTGTCCTTACACATGAGGGGCAGTGAACCTGCCCTGGAAGAGGGCTCACACAGAAGTCTGGGGTAGGCAGGAGGAGCGTGTGCGAGGAAAGTACGAGGGAGCTTGTAGCGTTTCAAAGGAAAACTGAAACCTCACTTAACTGTGCAACTGGTAGCACCATTTGCTTTGCTTTTTTTTGAAAGAGATGTTTGGATGCTTCCATTCCCTGAGCTTAGTGAGGTGTGATTCCGTGACAGGATTACTGCTGGCCTCTGTGACACAGGCCAGTGGGCGGTCCCAAGCCAGAGGACAGTCTTACCAGTTCCTATGAACAGTGACACCCATGTTGTCTGTGTTAGTTGATATAAACACGCACGGGATACCTTCGAATATCAAACTCTTCAATTAATAATGCTGAGAGGAGAAACACACAAATGTAACGTGTGGCCACTTTCCCTGTTCAGCTGCTTCATCTCCGTTGTCCTAAGTGACACCTTCTTGTCCTGCAGCTGAGCTCAGAGGTAACTGTGGCACCACAGCTTGAAGATTTTACTTCCTGGTGTGGTGGGGATGACAGTCTCAGTGCTTCACAAGTAATCGGATATGAGACGTGGAGAAGTTAAAAAGAAGCCCAGATTTTTTTTTAATTCCTTCTGTAAATTAGTCAAGCTCTGCTTCCCAGATGGCGGGGGTGGGGAAGGGTTATGCATTTTTGATTTTTATAATTTCAGAAGGTTTGTACTGTATGAACGTGCTGCTTATCGAAGGGCAGAGCTGCAGTATTTCAGGGAGCGTGCCCTGGTGCTTATATCCCCTCCAGAAATAGGTTCAGCTAACATGGAAAGGTTTGGGGGTTTTTTTGCTAAAAGAAGACAGCTCAAACTTTAGATTTTGCAAAAGAACCATCATCAGAACTTGACAGTGTTTATTGAGATATCAGCCTAATAGCGATAGTTCCATCGGAGTATTTTCCATGGCCTCATCGCATACGCTGTCCTCCAAAATCTTACCACTTATTTCAGAGCAGAACTGTGCTTTGAGAGGTTAGAAACAGTCCTCTTCAGTTCTTCTGTGGCTGAGTGTTACCTGATGGCAGGAATCAAATTATTCCTACTCAGATGCTGAATTTAAACTTCCTGTTTGGTCAGATGGCATCAGGTGGATAGAGCGTGTTTAAGCAGCGTTTGTGCTGCAGAATCAGCAGCAGAGGGAAAATTGTCATCGAAGGAAAAAGTGTCAGAGCCTGTGGTGACTAATGGGGAAGAACCTTTAGGCATTAGCTGGGTGGCTCGGCTGGGTTAATTTACAATGTGTGTATCAGAACCTCATGTGTCTGCTCAGCTGTACACCAAGACTTCAGTGAAGTATACCAAAACCTCCCTTGCACTTATGGGCTGCCACCTGAAGTACAACAGTGTAGGAAGTATCTGAGTGTCGTGGGTGTGGATGAAGAAAGGAAATTCAAACCCTAAACCCTTGTGCTTTTTTTAAATACTTTTCTTGTGGAACAGCAAAAAAAGGTGCCATGAAAATAGGGTATCACCTATTTTTGGGGTTGTGATAGCTCATGGTTTGGCTTTTCTGTAACTGTTCCAGCAAATGCAATTCACTGAATAGCAACGTCATGCTCAGGTGTGACAGGTCCTCGTAATTCTGTATGTAATTAAGAGAATCTGGGAAGGGTGTCACCAGAAATAGAGATGTGGGGAAATCCAGCCCTGTGGTCAGTAAAGGGTGTAACTGGCAGCTGGAAAGAAAAAGCATGAGATTTAGAATCATAGAATCACAGAATGGTCAGGGCTGGAAGGGGCCTCAAGGACCATCAAGTTCCAACCCCCTGCCATCAGCAGGGACAGCCATCACTGTCCCAGGCTGCTCAAGGTCCCATCCAACCTGGCCTTGAACACCTCCAGGGAAGGGGCAGCCACCACCTCCCTGGGCACCCTGTGCCACGGTCTCACCACCCTCAGAGTGAAGAATTTTTTCCTAGTATCCAATCTAGATCTACCCCCTTCCAATATAAAACCATTCCCCCTTGTCCTATTGCTCCAGACCCTTCTAAAAGGTCCCTTCCCAGCTTCTTTGTAGGCTCCGTCAGGCACTGGAAGGCTGCTATAAGATCTACCCAGAGCCTTCTCCAGGTTGAACCAGCCCAACTCTCTCATCCTGTCTTCACAGGAGAGGTGCTCCAGCCCTCTAATCTTTGTGACCTTCCTCCGGACCCGTTCCAACAGTTCTATGTCCTCCTTATGTTGGGGACCTCAGAACTGGACACAGCTCTCAAGGCGGCATCTCAAGAGAGCGGAGTAGAGGGGCAGAATTGCCTCCTTTCACCTGCTGGCCGCACTTCTGGTGATGCAGCCCAGGATGGGGTTGGCCTTCTGGGCTGCAAGCGTGCATTGTCGGCTCATGTTGAGCTTCTCATCCACCAGCCCCCCCAAGCCCCTTTCTGCAGAGCTGCTCTCTATCACATCATCTCCCAACCTATAGTCATGACAAGTATTGCCCTGACCCAGGGGCAGGACCTTGCACTTGTTCTCGTTGACCCTCGTGAGGTTCGCATGGGCCCGCTTCTCCAGCCTGTCCAGATCCCTCTGGATGACATCCCATCCTTCCAGTGTGTCAACTGCACCACTCAGCTTGGTGTCATCTACAGACTTGCTGAGGGTACTCTCAACCGCATTGTCAATGTCTGTGTGTGTTTTCAGACATTGTGTGATGGGCGTAGTATCTCTGGCAGTGACGGCTAGATCAGGGTGGTGTCTGGATCTACCTGCATAGTCCTATAGCTAAGCAAACCCAGGTGGGGGTGCGCAGGCACAGGCAGAGCCTGGAGCAGTGTTGTGCGTTCAGTTCATGTGTCAGTGGGTGGTTTCCATCGGAAGCTCTGGCTGGTTGACAACGAGGTGTTTTCTCTCACTTCAGCAGGGATGATGATATTGAAGTGCTTGCAGATGAAACCTCTGATACAGCCGAGGAGACGTCTCCAGTGCGCGCTGTGAGCAGAGCATCCAGGTTTGTAGACCCAAGAGATTTTTGTATCGGGATGTTGAGGAAGAACAAGGGATAGAAGAGTTGGGTCAGTTACTTACAGGTTTTAGCTAGGACAGTTTAGTACTTCACCAGAGCAGTATGAAACCACGTGCTTTGTTCTTTGTTTCCATGCTCTAGATACACTCTTGTTTTTTCATTTGCTGGTTTAAATTAAACTGGTATCTGAAAAATGTGTGCCTAATCTCAAAACCAGAGGTTTAAAGGCAAAGCGGGCAGTACAGTGGGTATTGCAGTGCCTGTTGTGTTCCATCTCTGGTACTGTACAAGATACCAATGTGACCTTACAAATACCTACCGGAGCGTGTGGATTGAGCTGAAATGCTGAAAATGCCTTAACCAGGGGAAATGCATCTTTTTCTTCCTCTAAAATAGCAGTGAGTGGGCAGTAAGAGGTAGTTACGTGAGAGCATGGCTTTATTGCTTGAAACTTCAGACTTGGCAGACCTGTAACTCAAAAGGTGGAGGTTGAGGGAAACTGAAGAAACTTGACTCTCAAATGATGTTCTGAGCTGTAGCTTCTGGGGAGTTTGGAACTGATGCCTGCCTTTGGTGTTTTCCATCTCTGGACATGGTCTGCTGCAGGGGAGGGAGTCTTTCCAGAGACTTGTTGCTATGAAATGTATTTGTATTGATCTTTGTGTGGAGAAGCTATTCACAAGGTTTAAACCTGTCCTCCCCTCCTTCAGTAAGCGACTCTCCCAGCCAGCTGGAGGCCTTCTGGACTCTATCACTAATATCTTTGGGTAGGTTAGAACACTTTCACCTCTTTGTTTTGTTATATTGTTTCAATGTACGCCAAAATCTTGGTGATGCAGGGAATACAAACAAAAAAATAAATCCAGCCTTTCTTCTAGCTTCTGCCTTTCTTTTTCTTTTCTTTTTTTGTTCTCCTCAACTTCCTGTTTCTTCCATCTTGCCGTGTGCTGACCTCTGACCTTTCCCTCCAGTCTGTCTGAGTCTCCCCTTTTGGGACATCAGTCTTCCGATGCTGCCAGGTGAAAACATTATCCGCTCCTAGTCCGGCATGTGAATGTATTCCTTTGGAGTAACACGGCGCCCGGCTGCGTTATCCCCAGTAGATTCCATGCGCTCGCCTCTGGGTAGCAAGGCCACGAGCCCCTCTGCGGAGAGAATACGCAGGGCTCGCTCTCGCTTTCACTGCACTTTGCTCCTCTAACAGGGCTGCTTAAACCCAGCTGTGGGGCTCTGTGCTTAGTATCCAGAGTGGAACCAGTCCAAGTCAAGATCTGTGTTAGGTGGATGGTCTTTGCTTAAATGGTGCAGCCTGCACATTGGAACGGAGCATTTTTGTGCCCGGGATGTAATGCTGCAGTGGTGTTGAGTCTCCCTAGGCATAATGATGATAGGGTTGCATTCTCTCCATCCGAACTCAGCTGTAGTCATTCCCAGGATTCTTTTTTCCTGGGTTAGAATTAAATAAACAATTAAGACTGCTCCAAAATAAGGTCTGTAGATGTCAGTAGTCAGTTCAGGCAACTTGTCTGGCATACGATGAAGTATCTAAAGCCACAAGTGGATGTAACGGTAGATGACAAATGTAATTTTTGAAAGCTGGGCTAAGAGAAAGTTAACTCCTTCCCCTGCTCTTTAAATCGCTGCCCAGCGTAGTTGAGTGGCGGGTACAGATCTGGGTGAACTCAGGAGAAACAGCGTTCGTTTCTCATTTTGAAATACTTCTGCTTTGTTTCATGTCAGGAGGCGTTCTTTGTCCTCGTTCCCTGCTCCCCAGGATAACGTAGAGCCACATCCAGGTGCCAGTAAAGAAGTGAGAGTGCCCACTACTGCCATATGTGTCTTTGTAAGTATAGAAGGGGCTCTCGGTTTCACCGTTCCTTTCACTGCCTTCAGAGGAAGTGAATCCTGCCTGTGTGGGAACTGACCTCCTGAAACTCTGGTTGTTAATTCTTAGCCCAAATACTTCTCACAGACTGGATGTCTGCCTTGCTGAGGTCAATGATGATTAGTAAAAGGTCTGAGGGCACAGGGCAATTGCACTCCGCTACCCTCCTGGCTCCCAGCAGTCCCCGTTCTGTCATGCCATAGTAGAGCTGTGATCGAGGAGGAGATTGCTGACAGCTTGGGATTAATTCAGTCCCAGTTCTCCACAGTGAAGGGAGTTCTGGTGCTGAATGTCGATCCAACAGAATTGATTAAGAGGAGCTTGTGGTTGTGGAGTGTCTTCATTGTTGTGTGTGATCTAAAGTTTTCAAGCTGAGACCTCCTTTATGCATTATTTTGGTTGTGCAAGGCCAAACCTAAATTTCTGTGAGGGGTATTGCCTTCTGAATGACAGATACTGCCCTAAATTATCTTGTAACTTGTGTGAACGTTCCTCTTGAGCTTTCTCAGGCACTCCTGTGCCGGATGTGGATGGGTATGAACTGACTTTTTTCTGCACCCAGAGCAGCAGCATGGCTCACTGTGGCATGGGGCTTGCGTGTTCCTAGCCTGCCCTGGTACCAGCTTCTCTAGTGGAAGGCATGGAGCAGAGGTAATAGTGAGAACAGGGTTGTAATTTAAGTGACCACCTGAACCTGGCTTAAATAGGGAGCATCAGAGGAGGCATCCCTGACTGCAGTATATGTCACAACCTCTCTTCCTCTGGCTATGTACAACAAGCCCAGTCAATCAACAGATCAATTGGCTAAGAATCTAATTGTAGCAAGGTATTATGAAGCTCCATATGGGAGGTTTTCAAGAACCACATGAGCGGCTCTGTTGTTTTCACCTTCCTCTCGATCTCCTGTAACATCACCTGAACTTCCAGGAGCAGTGTGGCCTGTCCTCCCTATATGAAGAGGCAAACAGTGATGGACTGTGCTGACCCTTAGTCTCGTCAATGTGGGGAATGCCACCCCATTGCAATTCCCCACCTTGTGGTGGGAGTAGGAACAGCTGCAATAGTGAGCCTGTCAGGCTGCCACAGTATGAAGGTGATGCGTGGCTAGCACTACGATAGTAAGATGGGAAAAAAAAGTCCCTCCTTATTTCATGGGAATCCATACGTCCCTCCTGGAGGTGGTCTGTGTTAGGGTTTAGCTCCTGTGTTTGCAGCCTGGGTTGAGTGTGAGGACATGTCTGGGTCCAGCAGAGCATTCCAGGAGTGAATGCTAGGACTTTGTGCCAGAGGTTTGGCAGATTCAGGGAGCAGGGCAGCCTCACCTCTGGATAGATGAGTAGTACAGACTTGGGAAGGCAGAGAAGGTAGTCAGCGCTGTTGACATTCTTAGGTGAAGTTTCTAGGCGAGACCTTTCTTTTGTTCTGAATAGCTCTTCTGCACTTGTAGAGAGATCAGATTTGAAGTGTGATGACCCCTAGATGTGAGCTGGCAGACCAAGTTCAAGCAACAACTTCCAGAAAAATACAAGTTTCCAGAAAAACTGATTTTGAAAGAGCAGTTATTGAGAATGCTTTAAGGAAATGCAGCAAATGAATTAAGAATGTGATACTAATGCTGTGTGGGTAAGTAGTGTAAGGCTGTGAAATGGCCAGGGGAAAAAAGGATAGAATCTTACAGCATATCACCTCTTACTGTTTTGTGGGGTTTTTTTCTTCTCTGGAGCAACTTAAAAGCCTTACTTTATAAGCTTAGTCTTAATGAAGCCATGTATGGTTTCTGGCAGCTCCCTGTCTTTGTTGAGTCCTTATTAGTGTTTGTGTGCTTTTGGGTTTTCCCTTTTGGTAAGGATCAGCCTTTCTGCTCTATTTGTACCCCATCAGCCATACCAGAGTTTCTGTCTGTGGCTCTCTTTCCTATACGCTGCTGCAAGATCTGCAGCTGTGGTTCTGTATAGCCTTTACATGCTGCACCTTTCTGATCTGTGGGTTTTTTGGATCTATGCTAACTCTGTTTTGGGTGGCTGTTGTGTTCTTCCCGCTCCTCAGGACGCACACGATGGGGAGGTGAATGCAGTGCAGTTCAGCCCTGGCTCCCGGTTACTAGCAACAGGAGGCATGGACCGGAGGGTTAAGCTTTGGGAAGTCTTGGGAGGTAAACCTTTTTGCTCTGGGGTATGGTGGGACGCTAAACTCCTGTTATAGTTCTCTTTGTGTCAGCTTTTGTTCCAATCCATTGCTTAAGTTTTGTTCGTCTTTCTCTGTGCAGATAGGTGTGAGCCCAAAGGTTCCCTCTCTGGTAGTAATGCTGGGATTACGAGCATAGAATTTGATAGTGCTGTGAGTATCTGTGCAATATCCACTGTTTTGATCGGGAGTAAACTGAATTCTCTTGTGCTCTGCTAGCGGTTTCCATTCTGAAACTTTGGGAAGTTACCTGGGAAATAAGTTAAAACAATTGAAAGAATAACTGAATAGTTTAAAATTGTACTAATGATTTTACTTGATGTGCTGCAGTCTGTAATTCTCATCTTTGCATTACACATCAGAAGATGATGCACAGCTCAGACACTGGCTGTTATGAGCTGTTACGATAAAATGACAATAAAATACACTAGACTTTGTCCAAGGTAAGAGGTTAGTCTTCAACTTCCCACTAAAGCTGCCTTAACAGCACAGAAGAGGCAAATACACTGAGGCTTTCTTTCGTGAAAGATGTCTGGTGAAGGGTAAAAGATCTGATTATCCAAAGTATTGCGCTTCCATGGCCTTTCCTCCCAGCAGTTTCTCACCAGTCTTGGCACAGTAATGGTGTGGCTAACAGTGTTTGCTGGCAGCTCGTGATGTGTTGCTCAGTTGATGCTCACCTGAAGTGTCAGAGACGTGACTGTGATCAGCATCTAACAGTCCTCCTTGAAGGAGCTTGGGGTCTAGATGTGTGATGTGACTCTTCTGCTGAGACCTTGCCTATAAGACAGTGCTTTACTGCACACATTGTAGACCTGCGTGCTAAGCTCCATTGAGCTGCACCCGAATGGCTCCTTCCTTTGGACACTGACCAGCTCATTAGAGATCTGCTGCTCCTGTTAATCTGCAGGAGAAACTAGTTCTGATTTTGGCAAGTTCTTGAATGTGCTTGAGGTGTGAACTGCCAGAGGTGAGATTCTATAGAGCTTTAAGGATTCAGAAAAGTATTTTGAGTTGGACAGGAGTGTGGGTGTGAATCTTGTGGTGTCCAGTCTGCATCATGGGTGATTTGGAAGAACCCAGAGTCTAAAGCCATGAACAAATCAAATTATCTCTCCTTGGACAGATTTAGGTTTTGGAATCTTGGGTTACAAGGTTAGAATTGTAATGTGAATTACAAGAATTGGGCTAATTCCCCTTGGAGGCCCATCTAAGCATTAGATGAGACCCATGAAAAATCAGAAAAAAACCACCCCTGCGATAGGTGAGGTAAACTAGAATTTGGTGCCTCACTTCAACAGCTGGAGGCAGAAGAGAAAGGAGCAGCTCCTTTCTGATCTGGTTATTGTTACTGCTTTGAGCTGTAGTCATGATTCTACAGATGGTGAGAAGAAGCAGCCATAGCCTTTTTGAAAGTTGTTGCGCTACTTTTCCTTATGGATAGGTGCTGCTGGGCTTTTGGTTTGGGCTTGCCTCCCTTTTGGCAATATAGCACTAATACAGTTTTAGTGATTTCTTAGAGATACTTTTGAGTTTATTTGCATATTGATTTGCAGGAGTAATTTGAAATTCATCTTATGTTCACAGGGTTCTTACCTCTTAGCAGCTTCCAATGACTTTGCCAGCAGAATCTGGACGGTTGATGACAATCGATTACGGGTGAGTCTCTTGCAAAACAGCGCTCTGGCTGTTCCTGCCTTGTATTTCCAGTTTTATCTAATGGGGACGTTTACTGACACTTTCAGTAATTCTTTTTGTGACCAGGATTTTTATTTCTCTTAAGGGTCTTTCCAGTAAGACCCAAAATACAGTATTGGTCTCTGCGCAGCCTTCCAGGAAACCCCGGGTTTTTGTTTTCAGTCAGGAGCAGTGTTCTTGAAAAGGAGTTGTTTGGCTAGTGGTGATATGGCAGCAAGCCTGAAGGTGCTTGACTCAGTGTCTCTTGAAAGATTCCTCCTTCCCTCCCAACTCCCTTGCACTCACATAGTTCCCCAGCAGTCAACTCTAATTTAAAGGAGGATTCACCTTTGACCAAAATACGGGTTTCTTCATCTTGAAGACTTATTTTTTATTGTCATTCCCACCTACGCTCTTCCTCAATTTGATATTTTAGGAAGATGCCACTTTGATGTTCTGGATCTTCTGACATTTCACATGTCAGTTATAACCTGCAGCTGTGTTATAATTGGCTGGGCTGCTCTCCGTGTGGAGGTGTCAGGTCTCATTTAGGAAAGCGAAAAATATCAAGTCTTTTGCAGCTTCTGTTTGGCTGCTGAACTTTGGGTGTCAGGTAAAGCAAATAGAAGTTTAGCAGACTATAGATTAATCCCCACAAAATGTTAGTTACCACTTCGGACATCCACCTGGTTTTGAGGAACATTCCTGTAAATTTTGGGGCTGTTGGTGGCTACCAGCTCTGGATATATAGTCACTGATTGACAGGATAAACCAATGCATTACTTGCTTGAGTGTGCGTGGCACAGATTTGTCATGGGTTGCACGTGAGCAGGAGGCAGCAAAGCTGCCCTGAATTTTGCCACAGACTCTCCCTAGTGGAATGCAGATAGCTGCACATAACAACTGTGTGGTGAGAGGATAGAGAGGTGTAGAGTCAGAGTTTAGATCCTCCTTTCTGGAGCTTATGTCCTTTCTGAAGATGAGGAGGACTTCACAGGATGACTTGTTCTTTCAGAGTTTGTTGTATATCAGGGTCACTTTTTTCCCAAACTTTACTCCCATTGCTTTTAATTTTTAAAGGTTGGGGTTTTTTATTTCCCAAGCCAAGATAGCTTTGTGTAACTTGATAGTCCTTTGTGTATTTTAAAAAAAAAATCTATATACCAAAGATTTCCCTTCCCTGTTGCCAGGTCTTACTGCAGTCATTCGTTATTAGTATGTAGATATTCAGCAATTTGTAGTAAATGTGGCTCACGTTCTTCTTGGCCCCACAAACCCTCCCCCTACAACTACAGACACTGCTGCGGGGAGTTCTGAAATCTCTTGTTGCCTCAGCTTTCAGGCTTGAGGGTACAACAATAGTTGAGAGCAGATATCCCATTGTGTCCTTGAGAGAAGCTCGCTGCAGAAACCTGAAGGCACAATTCCCATTTTCAGCATGCTTTACCCCTTTTCCTCCATCGCTTCCGCAAGGCTGTGTTGTGGTTGCCATCTGTCCATGAAATGTAGATGCCTGGAACATCAAGGAAGGGAGCTCGTGGGTTCTCAGAGTAGCTAGAGAAGCTGCAGCAAAGGTGACCCATGTCCCCCAGCTCCAGGCTGAGCTCCATGGTGCCTAACTCTCCTACTTGGTGTTAATCTGTGTTTAACTAGACTAGATTTCTGGTTTCCTCCAAGCAATGCAGTAGACATGTAAATTACGATTTAAGGTTAGTAAGCTACGAGGAAAGGGAGAGTGTAGAACTGTGAAGTTTTACCCTGTAAATCTCTCATCCACAGCACACCCTGACAGGTCACAGCGGTAAAGTTTTGTCAGCCAAATTCTTGCTGGACAATGCCCGCATTGTTTCGGGAAGTCACGACCGGACCCTCAAGCTCTGGGACCTCCGCAGCAAAGTTTGTAAGGAAACCAAAGCTACTGCCTGTCATCCATGTTCTGTGCTTCCTGTGAATGGAAATGCACGTCTGGCCTCAGCTGGGCTATTTCATCACCTTTCTTGTATAAATAAGCAAAAGCTGGTGGCCGTGCCATCTTCTGTTGTCATGCAAGGGGCTGGATTCTCTCTGCCTGATAGCTGAAGTAAGAGAAAGACATCGTGTGTGTGCAGGAAGCACCATTAATGCTATTACATGAGCGATAGTGGTGTTCCGTGAGCCACTGGGCTGTGGGCGGGTATTCCAGTCCTCTGCTGAAAACTTGGAGCCAGGGCAGAGTTTTTGAACCCTGAGGTAGATGGAAATGTCAGCACCTCACATGAAGGAAATGCTGGGATCTGGGCTTTTGTTTGGAAGAAACAGCCCCGTTTCCTTGGTTTCTCTCCTGTTATTGGCTCTCAAACCTGCCCGCAGGTGGGAGGAGCGAGATTCGAGGTGATCTTGATACCCAGAGCACAGACATAGGTCAAGGAGACTGTTTTGTGTTTAACTGTAGCAAATTCTAGCTGTCTGAACACAAAGTAGAAGCAAAGCAGCTGTCACAGGAGCATTTAAAGGGATATTAGCCACAGCAAAGGCGATTGAGAAGGGCAGAGAGGTTGTTGAAGACTTAAGTCAGGATTATTCTAAAACAGAGCATGTCTGCCCTGTGGCACTCCTTGGACTCTGCTCTAAGTGTGTGTGTGGTGCAGTGATTGTTTTCTTGTCTCAGTCTTCATCAGTTTGTACCGCACAAATGTCAGTGTGTCACTTGGTTTATCCTTTTTAGGTATAAAAACAGTGTTTGCAGGATCTAGCTGCAATGACATCGTATGTACTGAGCAATGTGTAATGAGTGGACACTTTGATAAGAAAATTCGTTTCTGGGACATCAGGTAAAAAAAAAAAACCTATTGAAAGAGTTTATAGCATAGGGTTGGTTCTGGGATTGCTGTCTGAACATAACCTGAACTAGGGGGCTCTTCTTCCTGAGCTTGGACGCTAGTGAGACTCTGGCAAGACTTGCAGCAGGCCCCTGAGAGAGAGTCTTTATACTGTTTGGGGCTTTTTTGGGTGGAGTGGGAGGATGCCATTTCTTCTCTGAAAAGGCAGTCTGCTTCCTTGTAAATATTTTGTGTTGGTCAGAACTTGCCATTTTAGATGTTACTTAGTTTTTCAGAGGGTGGGTGTCCTGGGAATGTTACCCACAAAGTGAGATCTAGCTTGGGAAAGAAGCAAAATGTGAGAATAATCCAGGACTCCCACTTCTCCTCTTCCACACCAGGACAAGTCAAAGATTTGATGTGGTGGTGTTTGACTTCTGGATCCTGGTTTATTCTCCCTCTTTTTTCCTCCTCCTATTCTTTCTGTCCTTAGGACTGAAAGCATAGTAAAAGAGCTTGAGCTGCTCGGAAGAATCACAGCTCTGGACCTGAACTCGGAGCGAACAGAGCTTTTGACCTGTTCTCGTGATGATCTACTAAAGATCATTGATCTGCGGGTTGGTGCCATCAAGCAGACGTTCAGGTGAGTGTGTCTGCCACAGGAATATTATGAATTGCCAGAAGTTTGGATTGTGGATAGCGTTGGAGTGTGTTTCAGTAGGTCTGTGGAGAGAGCAGTCTCCTAACTTCTCTGCATGGGTAGCAAAGCTCTCTTAATGGGCAAAGGTCTGCTCCGGTGGATCTTTAAATCTGGGCTTAGAAGTCTTTGGCCTAAAGGAAGAGAGTTTCTTCAAATGTGATTGAGAGGAGGGGGTGTGAGAGGTGCAAATTGTGGTGGAGGTATTGGAGCTTCTTTGGAACGGTGTATAGAAGCTTGTCAGTGAGAGCCTGGAAGTCCATCTTCTTACAAATGAATTTACAGTTCTCCGATTCTCACTTTTCAGTGCCCAGGGATTCAAATGTGGCTCTGACTGGACAAGAGTTGTGTTCAGGTAAGGCTGATACAAGGTACCTGATAAAGCTTCCGTGGCAAAAGCGAGGGATTCTCGATGGCTGCATCCGTTTGCAGCTAGGAAAAACCTGGGGCAGAGGGTGATTTGCCCGAGGTTACCTCTTGGTCCAGACGGAGCCTGCCTGCAGATGTTGATCCGATGCCTCAGAAGCTTTCTGATTTCTGAGTGCTTTCACCTCTTAGTGTTGGCAACATGTGACTTGTAGAAGACTATTTGATGCCAGGTTGCTTGCTTAAGGAATGGCAGGCGAAGCGGTGACGTGTGCTGATGAATTGCTGACTTAAAAATTGTTCTCTGCTTTCTGCACCTCCTCTGATGTCACAGCCCTGATGGTAACTATGTGGCTGCTGGTTCAGCTGATGGGGCCCTCTACGTTTGGAATGTGCTCACTGGGAAGTTGGAGAGGACGCTGGCAAAGCATCACAGGTGAGGGGAAGCTGGCCACGTAATCTGAATCTGGGTGTGAATCTTGTGGAGCTGTGGGAGAACGGCGGTTGTACGGCTCTGCAGCTTGCAGTGGTGTGTGAGGGCTTTTAATGCACGGATTCTCTGTGAATTCATGGTGGTATTCTCCAGGCTGGATTAAGGTTAGGTTTGTTATTACTCAGCTTTATTAGACTTGTACCTCAGTTTAAGTACTCTCAATGTATTCTGAAGAAAGTGTTGTGTCTCTTGGGTTTATTGAAGCCCTGACTCTTTCCAGAGTTGAGGAACTGCTTTCCTTTGCTAGTCAGAGCACTGTAGTATTTCATTTCAGTGTTAGGTGCTGTTGTGAAGTGTGGCTTTTTGTAAACTTCTCCCTGGCTTCCATTGCAGTTCTTCTATCAACGCGGTCGCGTGGTCACCAGCAGGTACCCACGTGGTCAGTGTGGACAAGGGAAACAAGGCTGTCCTGTGGTCTGAGTTTTGACTGGACGGAGGGTGAAGGGCAGAGCATCCAGCGCCTCTGCATGTGGTAGTGCTGGTCCGTGGCTGAACAGAATGGGAGACGTGAGCCCAGATCCATCCTGAGTTGGGATATTAACAAGCACGTGGGCTTCGCTTTCCAGAGGAAAGTTCTAAAGCGATGGAGAAGGAGCCCGAGTCAGAGACTTCTTATGGCCGTAACTGCACTGTGGCACTCGGACTCGGCAAGAGATTAGCTGGTCTGGATGGAGAATGCTCCTTAGTCATGCCTTCACACGCAGTATCTGTGCAGCGAGTGGAGCTGAAGATACTCGTGGGATTCCTCACCAGACAGCTGTGCCAAATACTCTGTCACACAAATGTATCTACAGCACTTCTGAGTTGGAAATGTTGGAAAGAAGTTACTGTGTATGCTGACTTAATACGTGTCCCGTCTCCTGTGTTCTGTTCTTGTGGCCTAGATCAGGCATAGGGTGAGAAGGTCCTGAGACATGGCTGGGGTCCTAGGAATTCTAGCCTGTTAGAGCAGCTTTCAGAGCAAGTCTCCTGTGGCTCTGGAAGCTCTGCCCTGGAGTTGCCAGCTCGGTTCAGGTCTGTTCTGACCCTGACGTGGGCTCTCTGGCATGGCCATGTGAACCTTTATCAGCCTCACTTGTTCTTAAAGCCACAGTCCGTTCTTCAGGACTTCTGCGCCCTATTGTTAAGATGCCCTCCAGCCCCTGGGTGTCACAGAGTAGGAGATTTTTAATCTTTTTATTCCACAGGCGATTTGGTTGCTGGGAGTGAGGGGAGAGAAGTTTGACTTCGCTGTGCTGCTGTGATAAGGAATGTTGTTGTACTGTGACTTCAGTACAGGAATACAGACGTTTGGTCCCTTTTTCTGTTCATCCGTCCTGTCCTGGCGGCTCACAGTAGAACACAGGGGAGCAGTGGGGAGCGGGTTTAAATCCCAAATCCATTGTTTTGGTGCTGGCAGTTCCAGGCCACTTGCCCCCTTCTTGAGCACACGTGCAATATTCCCGGTTGCGCTGGAGCCCACTCTGGGCTTCAGAGCAGAGTCTTGGCTCTGTCCTTGTCCAAGCATCCAAACTCACGATGTGTCTGGGTGCGACCTACCTGGCATAACTTGATCCAGCCAGACCTTTCCACATCGTCTGGGCCTCGAGACACGCCACCAGCGTTTTATTGCCTTTTTATTTGCACTTTATTTTCTTCTTTCCCAATAGTGTTTTACTAAGGAAGCGTGTTCTTTGGAGGGGCTGGATTAGGGGGCAGCTGCTCTAACAGGCATCTCTCTAACCTGGCCTCTTGTTCAGGCGCTTTCTGCAGTGGGCAACTAGAGTATATGGGGCGAAGTTTTTATTTATTCGGCAGCCCGTAAGAACTTGACTGTAAATAAACCTGTGTTCTGCTTTTAAACCCCCACAGCGATCCGATTCATTTCTTTGCGTGCCTGTGTGCGAGCTCTTGTCCTGAGTGAGTGGAGAGGGGGAGCCTGAAATGTGTGGGAGTGTGTTTGTGGGGTTTTTTTCTGTGCTGTGTTTTCCCAAGGAACTGTGGATTTGTGTTCAGATGCATTGTGGGATTTGGGAGAAGGAGGATAATGGTCTTAGCTTGAAGCTGGCCACCCTGCAGATGAAACTTGGTGTTGCCCTCTCTCATAGAACCACAGAACGGTCTGGGTAGGAAGGGACCCCAAGGATCAGAGAGTTCCAACACCCTGCCACAGGCAGGGCCACCAACCTCCAGGCATCTGAATAAGGTTGCCCAGGCCCCATCCACTGTCTTGAGACTGAGGAAAAGTCTTGCCATATTGAATAAGTGCCTCTGTCCTTGAAAGACTGGTGTATTCTTGGATGTTCTGGATAAATTACTGAATTGAAGAAGTTAATATCTGTATTTCAGACATTGCTGAAAGTAGGCGGCCTTTTCTGATGTGGTGCTTTGACTGCCACCTTGTTAAGTTTTCAAGCCAGTAGCAGGACTTGCACCTGTCTTTAAAACCCA
This sequence comes from Zapornia atra, assembly GCA_013400835.1. Classification (NCBI taxonomy): domain Eukaryota; kingdom Metazoa; phylum Chordata; class Aves; order Gruiformes; family Rallidae; genus Zapornia; species Zapornia atra. The sequence goes on along the minus strand of VZTU01024708.1, from coordinate 652,549 downwards.
GAAACCCTGGTTGAAGAACCTGGGTTGGACCCTTGCTCTGGCTCCTACTTCAGAGTATTGAAGCAAAGCCTTCAGCTCTGTAACGTACCAATTCCACATGCTGACAGCTCTCCTGTTTCCCTACGGAAAGCAGCCTCCTTCTGCCGCCCAGCTTGTGGGAGTGAGAATTGTGGCAAAAGGGGAAGGGACTCAGGCAAGATTTAGTTATTCTTCTGCCTGTTGCTGTGGCAGAAGGTCCTTGCAAAGGCACCTGCCCCAGCCCAGGTGACCTCAGTCACTGCGGAAAAGCAGCTCCCGAAGGACAAGTCAGCACGATGAAAGATTATTGGGAGATTAACGCAATAAAAACTGCGGGCTCGCTGAGGGGATCAGAGTGGGTTTAAGATGTTTATACTTCAGCCTGCTATACTTGTGTTTTCTACAGTGTGGATGCAGATCTTACACAAAGAGCTTCTGTTTTGCCTCCTGAGGCTGTTAGGAAGTAGGTCAATAATTCTGGAGGATAATGCCTGGCTAGCTTACACTGGAAGTGTTTTAGATTAGAATTCCTTAGGACTGAGGTGTGTGGGAAATTCTAGTGTCCCGTTTGAGGTTTGGGTTTTTTTGGATATGGTTTATTGTGCTACCTGCTTTCTGCTTCAGGCTGCAGAGGGTAGCAGAGGAAGGGAAGGTGATGGCTGTTGGCATTTGGGGGGGTGGGGGGAGTGGGCATCTTTCTCTGGCCTAAGTGTACATTAGGAAACATGTTGCATAGAGGCTGCTTCCAAGCTCCCTGAAGGTGTTTGGAGTGGTATGTGTAACCACGTTCTGGGCCCTCGGAGGAGTAGCAGCAGGTATCCTGGGAGTGCTCTCCTTCTTCTCTTGAAGGACTGATAATTCTACAGTGGTAGCAGCACAGGCTCTTAAAACCAGGTTTCTCCTTCTGTACTGTGTGACTGAACAGATTATGTTGATACGGGGGTTACTCTCTGGAGTCTCTTCCCTACTTCCCACCTCCAGGACCCTGCCTTCCTTCAGGAATACAGGCACGTGAGTTTCTGTGGCTTAGAGCTGCCTGGTTTGCGTCTGCCAGCGTCGATTAAGCAGAGTATGGATTAAGCTCTCAAATAATCCACCTCCAGCTAATAAAACGGTGCTGGAACACTGAAATAGCTGAGGAATGCTGGCTCTGTGTCCGTTTTTCTTTTTAATCATTTGCATGCCCAAGCCACTGTATTCAGGCAGATGTTGGTAACTGCTTGCAAAAAGGGAGCCTGGTCTGTGACTCTGGGATTGCCTGGGACATGGAGAGGCTGCTTAGGCTGGCAAGCAGAGAGGATATCATGTGACCTTCCTCATAAAACCAACAGCTGCGGCCCAGAGGAAAGCTCCAGCTGTTCCTGCAGCTTGCAAGCCAAAAGTTACACAGATTCTTTAGCATAAAGAACCAAGACCCAATTCATGGGAGGGGAAAGCAGCTCTTCTTGGGATGTTCCTAAACAGAAATGCTAAATTGATTGAAATATCTGTTAATGGGTGTTAAATCCTGGATGCTGTGCCTTGATCCAAGTCAGTTAAGGAGGGGAGCTGTGTTAGCAAGCAAGGTGCTGTTCCCTATTAGTGTGCCAACGGGGTGTTAGAGGAGCAGTAACAGGTAAACTGCTTGGTGGTTGTGAGAATAACATGTTGTCCTCAGCACTTGTTGGCAGCTCTTTGCAGGGCCTTGGTTTGGTGCTGTACAAACTCCCTCCTTCATATGGCTCTTGTATGTTCTTGTCCCCTGTTCGTTCAGCTGCTTGTACGTATGGCTCCTGTCTGTTCAGCTGCTTATCGGGCTGGATGCCTTGCAGCCTTGGGGAGGAGAAGATGGAGAAAGAGCTTAAGAATAAAGCTGCTTTCAGCAACCATCCTGTTGCATCTAAGTCTGTAGTCCTTACAAAGCATGTGAGTATGACATTGTAGACCTTTTCACCGACGATCTGAGCTTCCTTAGGTAATGCTTCATGTTGCTGACTTAACCACTTTCCAGTTGAATCTTACCCCAGGCACAATATTTGCTCCCGGCAGGGGGATTAATTCTTGAAATCCTGGATGGACGCAACTAGAGACGTGCTTTCAAATCCCCTACAAATTGTCTGCCTTGTTTGCTACGTGCACAGTGATGTCCTCTGGTAGATGTGACGAGGCACAGGACGCAGCTGTGCAGAAGACTCCTCTCTCTTCGGTGGCTTAGGAGTTCGCATCTTCATCCTGTGGCAGCTCCTGCAGCATTTGGAACACAGCAAGGTATTTCATGGTGTTTGCTGGTTTGTTTGTTTGAGTCTACAGCATGAGTTAGAGGGTGTGTTTAGCAGCAAATATGGTCCTGTACTGGGAAACCCTACTTGCAGTTCATAAAAACGGAAATGCTTCAACATGTGTAAAGTCTGTCTCTACTTTCCAGTTTTTCCAGCTCCTTAAGAAGGGAATTATTTCCTTTTTTGGTTGGCAGTTGTGTACAAATAGGCCCTAGAGACTGTTTCTGCTCTTGAAGCAGTTTTGAAACAAGCAAGCGAGCAGAGATATGAACATAAACTGCAGGGACCATCATGCACTCAGACCAGCGGTCTAATGCAGTACGCTCGTTCACATGGGTCCAATGGGGAGAAAGGTAAGAGTAGGCCACTCATAGCATCGTCCTTTCCTGATGCTGCTCCTCAGCCTCGGGTGTCTTACAGGGTAAGGGCTGCACCTGCATCATCCTGTCCAGCAGCTGCCAAAAGCCTTTTCCCTGTGAACATACCTAATCCTGTCAATCAATTCCTACCAATGATTTCCAGAGCCTTCTGCAGCAGCATGCTGTAGTCCCGAATCTTGTGTAACGTGAGGCAATGCTTGACTTTATTCTGAATTTACTGTCTGATCATTTAATTGGGTGCTGCTATTTTGTGACTTAACACAAAGCTAAAAGCTAATCTCTTCCCTTTGTACTGTGCAGGTTTTCAGGACATCTCTTTCTCTGGACATCTCTTGTGTCCTTTTTTTTTCTTGTTTCTGTCCTCTTGAAGCGTCTTATTCGATCTGTTCCCTCCTTGAGTGCAGGCTGTTCCCTACACCTGGTTATACTCATTACCTTTCTGGGATAGTGGCTGGACCATTATATTCTTACGGTCCATTCTGGTTTGAGGGCTCTGACACCCTGCAAGTAACAGGTTCTGATTTAAGAAAATACAGTAGGACAGACAAGTTCCCATTTGGGTGTTGGTCTGTCTCCTTACCAGTACTTACCATCTCTCTAAGGTCTCACGGCTGAGCGTGCTGTATCCAAGGTGTGGATACCTAAGGGGTTCTGAAGCAGTAGGAGTGTCGTTTCTCTGTGAAGTTCTTGATTTATTTCATCCTGCTTACATCAAGACATTCTTCCTAAGTGATAACGAGTAGGACTCTGCACATCTGACTACAGTTGTATTTTCTTTGGGTGTGGTGCTTTTCCCTTACCGTCACAGAATATGTGGTGTTTCACCACCTGTCCAGCCTGCATCACGAAGCACTCTTCCAACTTGACAGTAAACAGTTGTATTTTCAGGAATCCAGCGTAGCTGTGTGTGCCTGTAGGCAGGCCGTTTGCTCCTTATCTAGGTTTCTTTCAGTTGTTGAAGAATATTCTCAAGAACAAATTTCCCAGGACAGACAACGCTGTGCTGGTTTACATTTGCAGTGGTGGAAAAAAAACCCAAAACAAACAAACCCAAACCCAACTCTCTCCAAAACAATCCAAATCCCAAAAGCCAAACCCCACGTGGATTGATAAGATTAATTTGCAATATTTTATCCTGTTATTAATGAGTGAGATAAGAAGAAAGGTCATCTCAAGACAAGTTAGAGCCTCTGGTGACAAATCTTACGGTAGCTTTTGAAAATGGAAGTACCTTGTCTTGCTCTTTCTGTAATGGTTTTGAAAAGCTCTTTTTAAATAAATGGCTTTTAGGGTTGTTTTTTTAATGCAACATTGCTAAAATGAAAAGGAACCCACCTTCTGTGCTATGCCTGAATCTCTCGAAATAGTCTTTGGCAAACTATACATGGGAGTAGAGTGCTTTACCTATCAGGTATAATCCCACTTTTGTTTCTGCCTTTCTCTTTTCTTTCCTGATACCTTTCCCAGGACCTTTTGGAGCTGAAAAACTTCATTCACCCACAGTTGTGTACCCATCCTTGGCCATGAGCTGCCCCGAGTCGCAAAAGACAGGGACGAGCGGGAAGAATGCTGGTTCTCCTCATAAACAAGTTATCTTCAAAAAAAGCACCCGTGACAAAGCTGTAAGTAACCAGCATAATAGGTCTGCGTAGGGTGAGTGTTACTTGTGGTTGGACCGGGTGCTTATTAGGAAGCTCTTTCCTGTCCCCTCCATTTTTTTTTCTGAGGAAGGACCATGAGCTGTATTTAATGCTGAGTCTGAGGAGATAATGCAAACACTTTATAGGGCAAGTCTCCTATATTATGGTACGAGAGGCAGGCAACTCACTTCTCACCCCTCCTGGGTTGTACTGCTGCTGGTAAAGGTTTAAAACAAACCTGACTCATCGTCTTCCAACCCATCAGCACCAAGAACATTCAAAGTTCTTGGTTCCATGCACGAGTATTCCTGTTGTACTTCTGGGATTTGGTCTACAACAGGTCTTCAGTGCTGATGTCCTGAGGCATGTGAATCATCCTGTTGTATCTGGCAGGGATTGCATGTCTGCAAAAGAAAAAAGAGATTCTGTTAAAATAGAATTGTTCTGTTCTCTAAAAGATTTATAGTGCTCTGTCGTGCCTCCCCCCCAGCACAGAACCATCAATGCTTGATGACCCACGGTCATCTTCTCCCCACAGCTGACCATCTACCTAGGAAAGCGGGATTTCATCGATAACATCGGGAATGTGGAACCTGTGGGTAAGCCTGCATGGGTGTGTGCTCCCCATCCTGCTCTCACCCTGATTGTCTCCTGTTAATGTTCTTTATTTTCCTTTCAGATGGTGTTGTGTTGGTGGATCCTGCAATTATCAAGGGGAAAAAAGGTTTGAGGTTTTACGTGATGTGTTTCAGAGATGTAGTCCTCTTTGCGAAGTGAGAGGCAGAGAGAGAGAACCTGTTTCATTGTCTTGAATGTACAAATGTGACTCTCTTCCCCAGCAAACGGGCTTCTTACTCAATTTAATGCCTGCTCTTACGTATCGTATGGATACTGAGCTGTCCCACGGTGTTCAAATGGGTTTCCCCCAACCCTCTTAGCACGGGAGGATTTCACATCCCACCCAGGCTGTGCTGTTCGCCTGTTGCATGCTTTACCCACTGTCTGTTTCTTTCCAGTGTATGTGTCCCTGACCTGTGCTTTCCGGTATGGCCAGGAAGACATCGATGTGATTGGCCTCACCTTCCGACGGGACCTGTACTTCTCTAGGGTCCAAGTGTACCCACCTGCTGACAAGCCAGAGTCTCTCTCCCACTTGCAGGAATCTCTGCTGAAGAAGCTGGGGAAAAATGCTTACCCCTTTTTCTTTACGGTCAGTATCTCCCGAGAGCCTCTGAGTCTCTTCTCCTTGTCTGTTACTACCAGGCTGCTGATGCCCAGTGGGACTGAAGACAGGGATTATCAGGGAATTTGTGTTATGCAAAGCTCCAATTTTGAGTGACAGGCGATGTACCATTTTTCTTTCCCCGCCTTGCCATCCTAGATGGTGCAGGAAGATCCTCACTCCATGTGAAAAGTAGCTTTCCTGGAAAAGGCAAGGAAAGGTGCAATGGCTTTGTGCCAGCAGCAGCCCCGTATACCCCTGTCTTCCCCATTCCTGAGGAAGCGCTAAATCCTTTCTCTTGAAAAATGTTATGGATCAAAGATGTGGATGAAAAGTTCTTTGCCAGATGTTGTCAACACATGAGAGGTCGTTGTCAAATTCTGATTCTGACAGGATATGCTTCCGGTACTGCCAGTGACCTGCCCACCTTAGTGTTCCCTGGAAAGCTCCAGGTTTGAAAACCACCTGCTCTGATACAGCAACAAATCAGTCTCTGAACAAGCTGGTCCCTGCCGTAACGTTACCAACTGCTTAAACACAACCGAGGGATCTTCAAACTGCTTGAGTCTCTAGCAGGGTGTTATCTCTCGGTCTCCGTGAGGTACTCCGCAGCCTTCCCAGTTGATGTCTAGAGCAGCTGGCCCTGCCCAGGCCAGGAGACAGGGGGTGCTGGCTGCTAGCTGGCTGGTCTCCATGGCCTCAGTTGTGTTCCTGACAATGAGATGCTTTCTCAAGCTTCCAGCCCATGTGAGCAGGGAGTTGTCTGTACCAATTACCTTGGAGAGGCAGCCAGATGTTCCAGCTTCTACTCTAAGCTGTGCCTCTAGCACTGTCTTTGATTTTTAGACAGGTGTTCTGTGTGTTTGGACACATTTTAGTTTCTCCCCCTCTCTTTCTCTTGGTTTTGGGGTTTTTTAAATCTCTCCTTGGCCAGTAAAGTACTTTTTGGAGGGAGGGATTTGTTTATACAAGGCAAGAGGAGGTCCAGAACTTGAAAGAGTACACTGCAGAGAGTGACCTGCTGTCTTCAGGATTGCTTTGTATCTTTGTCTGAGCAACGTATTAACTGAAGCATTGCAGAGTTGGAAATCTTTGAAATACATTTTAGAGTATTTTTCCTTTCTTCTCCCCACAGTTTCCAGATTACCTGCCCTGTTCAGTCTGCCTGCAGCCTGCCCCTCGGGATGTTGATAAGGTGGGACTAGTGGGACGCTTGTCCTTATCACACTTGAGAAAAGTCAGATGGAAAAAGTCACCTGGATTTATTTGGCTAGAGTGAGGGTGAGCTAAGGTGATGCTGGGGCTTACTGTGCCCTGCCACAGATGTCGGGAACCTGATTTAAGAGAGCTACATGTGTGCATCAGGCTTGGAATGCAAGTCAAGTGGCAGCAAGACTTGACTTGGGATCTAGTCAAGTAGCAGCAAGACTACTAAATGTGCAGGGCTTGTAGTTCCTGTAACAGTACCGCGGGATCTGTGGGTTGGCTGCATGAATAATGCTTGTAGCTGACAGGTTACGTGACAGAAGCGACCAAATGCCTGAAATCTGGTCGATGGCTATAAATAGCGCGTGTTAAGACCTGCTTCTGAATGGAAGCAAATGCAGAGGAGGAGTGGCTTGTGCATGTGTGGAAACAAAGGAAAAGCTCTGGAGTGAAAGCCACCAGATACTGAGATGTTCTGCAAGGCTTTGACATGATTTGAAATAGTCCTTTTCTACTTCATTGCCTGTGTCTCTGCCAGCTGAGCTGGCGTTACCCACCGAGCAAGGGGGGGTGCAGGTGCCAGAAGGATAGGCTGTATTTTCTGTCAAGTGACGGTATTCCGGCAAGCATTCCCGCATCGCTCTATAGAGGGTTATAAACAAAGGTCAGCTTGGCCTGATCAGCCCATAGGCATTGGGAAGGGAGAAGCCTGACCCAAAGTCTGGCATTGGCATCATGAAGCCATTAGGAAACCCAATTCAGAAACCCAAGGCAGACTCGAGAGCCTTGCAGGCTGATCAGTCATAGAACCCGCAGCATGCTGTGGGCTCTACAGCACTGTTCTCTCGGAACGGCTTTTCGGAGTAGGGGTGGGGTCTGTCGAAGGCTGGGAAATGAGCCTCACTTGTCAGAAGGAGCAAAGAACAGGTGGATGCTGCCACACCACTTAGCAGGGATCTCTGTAGCAATGGGAGGAGGCCAGAAGAATTTGCAGCTGGCAGGAACCTGCCAATTTCTGATGTATAGAAAGATGTTTAAACATCTGCAGATGCTCTTGGCTTCTGCCACTGGTTTCACAGCTGTCTTCTCTCTTTCTGGCAGACCTGTGGGGTGGACTTTGAGGTGAAAGCTTTCTCCACGGAGAATGTGGAAGAGAGAATTCATAAGAGGTAACAGAACGCCTGTGTTTATCTTCAGATGTGCCACCCCTAAACGAGGGCTTCAGTAATGCACCTTGGTTGATTGTTGGGTTTTGCTGTGTGTAAGCCTGTGTGAATGCTAGTACCCCCACCTCTGCCGAGCACCAAGGACCACCGCATTGTCCTCTGCTGCTTCCCAGGAACTCTGCGCGTCTGCTGATCCGTAAGGTGCAGTATGCTCCAGAAAAGCCAGGACCCCAACCTTGTGCGGAGACCACCTGGCAGTTCTTCATGTCCAACAAGCCATTACACTTGAAAGCTTGCCTCAGTAAGGAGGTGAGGAGTTCACCCCGGAGCTGTGGAGGTCGGAGTGTTGGCGGGGCAGTGTGAATCTTGCTGCCCAAAGCAGCTATTGCCTGTGCTGTGCCGGTGGCCTCAGCTGAGGCTGGCTTGGTCCAGCGCTCAAGGGCTCTGATGTAATTCTGGTGGTAGCTCATGTTAGGAGACACTGAGACCCTGTTACAAAACGCATTTGAGGCTAAATAAGTTGTCTACCTGGCCTCTGCGAGGAGGTGTCACCTGGGGGAACTAGAGGGAGTCAGGGCTTGGGAGAAGCCTCCTGGCTGGATTTGTGAGCATCAAATTCCTCCTAGGTGTACTACCATGGTGAGCCCATTCCAGTCACCGTCACCATCAACAACAGCACAGAGAAAACAGTGAAGAAGATCAAAGTCCAGGGTATGTTCTTCTGCTGTGTGGGATTCTTTGATGGCTAGGAGAATGAATGGGGGAGGGCTGAGCAGGAGCCAGACCGTAGTGCTTAGAATCACCTGGGTTGGAAGAGTTGTGATGAGGACAGCAGGAAAAGACATCCATGTGGAGATCATCAAGTCCAACCACAGCCTAACCCTGCCTAGTCCACCTCTAGACCATGTCCTCAAGTTTGCAACAGCTTAAGCAAGCAACATGGCACAAGTCAGGATTCTGTCCCTCCATCCTGTCACTGTTCCTCCACTGCTCCTCAGGCGAAACACTGCAGCCCTTTTCCTGGCTCTCTGGTGCCTGAATTTAATCCATTCCTGTAACCGTGAGCATCCCATCTAGGTTGAACAGAAAGGGTCTGGCACCTGCAGCAGGCAAGGCAGGAGCAGCGGGGAAAAACTCCTCCCTGGGAGGCCGGTGGGAAGGGCTCCGCTGTCATGCGATGCTCCTGCTGACTGAATTCCTCCCGAGGAAGCTGAAGGCAGGGGCCAAGTTTCAGAGAAGCTTCAGTACTGCGCCTGTGGTGTTTATTTGCGGTGCTCTGTGTTGCCATCCCACAAGCCTTGCTGTACTTGGACCTGTGGAAGGCAGTCTGAGAGACAAAGGATGAGAAAGAGGCAGGAAGGCGAGGAGGGGGCAAGCTGGCTGAAGGCTTTACAAACTGTGTGTAAGAGAGACCCAGTTTAGTGCTGGTCTTGGCCATGTTGGCTAGTGATTCCCAAGGACTTTTTGGTGGACACGCGTCTTTCAGGCTTTAAAAGGCTTTGTTGTTCCCTGGATTCTCTCCTCATCAATGTTTTAATCGGAACTGCCTGATGTTTTTTTCAGGGTGTGATTGTTGAATACAAGGTATTTATTATTGCAGGCTCTTGCCTGCGGCTTGGTATTCGGTCTGCTTGATGATGGTGTCTCCTGAGGGCAAATGCATTGGCCATAGATACACAGGAGGTACCAGTGGCCTGAGATCAAAGCGGACGTTCTCAGAGAAGAGCAGAGAGACCTTTCAAATAGAGAGAGCAGGCTCCTAGGAGACACTGTGTGTTACTGACTTTTTGTCATTGCTCAGTGGCTGGATGCCTTGCAGGGAAGATGGTCTTTGGCCATTTGTGTGCCGTTGGTCACTATCAGGTTGAGCTGTCTGACCTGGTGGTCCCTTCAGGCTCTACATGGATGGCTTTTCCTGCTGTCCTCATCATGTCTTCCATTCCTGAGACTCAGAGTGGGGTGGGGAGCAGCTGTATTGTTCCTGATGTGTACGCACAACTGATTGCCTGCTTTCTCCTTTCCCACTCAGTGGAGCAGGTTGCCAATGTGGTTTTGTACTCCAGCGACTACTATACCAAAGTGGTTGCTGCTGAGGAAGCACAGTGAGTGAACACTCTGCTTTCCCCCTTCGAGCTCCTTCATGCCCTTCTAATTACCCTCCTCCTTGGTAGCAGGAGGTTCTCCTAGCTATAGCCTGGCAGTTGCCTGCTGTTCCAGCATGCTCTTCTCTCACCCTGCCTTTGTGTTCCCTGTACCACCTGTACTCTCTGGGTGTAGCTGTTCTCCTTTTCTTACGGTCAGCAGGTACCTTACACCTTTCTCAGAGAAAAGGGGAGGCTGCAGAGGAGAGGGTTTGTTTGACGAGTAATCACCTACTAGAAAAACTTGGTGGGGGCTGTGGAAAGCTCTCCATTGCTTGACGTTTTTACGTAGAGATGCAACGGTCTTCTAAAAGGTGCTGCCACCTGAGTGGAAGTCGCAGATGCCGTAGCTTGTGGTCAGTCTTTTTCACGCCATTTTGTTTGGATTCTTCTGGCCCATGAGAACCTCAAGCTATTGGCAGGGTGGAGAACTTGCTCTTTGCGTTAGCAGCACCGCACTGACCTTTGCTTTGCGAGGAGGCTTGGCGCACCTGGCGGTTTGTATTGTTCTGGTTTTCACTCTGTAGCCTTGGGGCATGTTTTCCATGAGTACTGGTCTTTGAAACCCAGGGTTTATTTTGTCCAAATTTAGAGCTCTGAAGCATGGTTTACCCTGCTTTAGAAGTCAGCCTTAATGCAAAATTAATTGTTTTATGCAAATGCTTGTTCCTTTCTGCTGATTACAAAGGGATTTGCTCCTGACTGGTTTAGATGTAGACACCCACACTGTAGACAATGAAATTTGGACAAATTCTGCTCCTTTTGGATCACTTTGTAATCTTGCTTTGAAATGCTCTTGGTTGGGTGTGTAATGCGAACCAGAGAGGACATTGCTCTCCTGCTCTTGCCTGCTGCTTGTTTTCAGGGAGAAGGTGCAGCCAAACAGCAGCCTGACCAAGACACTGACGCTTCTGCCCTTGCTAGCAAACAACCGAGAGACCCGGGAAATAGCTCTGGATGGAAAGCTAAAGGATGAGGATACCAACTTGGCTTCCAGTACAATGTGAGTAGAGTTTTCACGGGTGCTAGCTGGCAGGGGGGTTATACAGTAGAGGGGAGGATGGAGGAAACAACTCCCATTAGGAGTTTGTGCATCTAAATGTGCATCCAGATGTAAGTTGCAGGACTTAACCCACGGTTTTCACTCAGGGTGAATAGCAGTCATGCATCTGGAGAGGTATTAGCTGTCCCTGCAGCCTGTCTGCCTGATGACTTCCAGGGCAATAGGATGTTCACCTAGTTCTGTCACCAGCCATATATCGTCTGGCTGCTGCTCCGCTGCCTAACGCTGCTGTCTGTTTTCCCTGGTAGCATTAAGGATGGAATAGACAAGACGGTGATGGGGATTCTGGTGTCCTACAAGGTCAAAGTGAAGCTCACTGTTCCAGGGTAAGGATGCTACATCTGCATAGAGTTGAGAGAGGGGAGTGTGTGTACTTCACTGATGGGCAGGGAGAGGGCAAGACAGCCCACCCAAAGAGAAGGGGCACACACTGGGCTCCCTCTAAAGCCTAAACTGTCTGGAGATCAATCTTGGTCTGTGCAAGAACTTGTCTGGAGCCAGCGGGGTCGGATGACCTCCCGTAGATACTGTAGAACTTCACAGCTGAAGTGTGAATCTCTGGTTTCCATGGCAGGTGTTTTTTTTTGTTTCAAAGCCACAATGTATTTTATGAGAACTTTGTGTGAGCTTTTATATTTGTGTGCTTGTTCTCCCAGAGCAGAAGGTAGAGACATCTGCCTGGCAGTCATAAATACCATAGCTCAGGTTCCGTACTGAGCCAGCTTTCTGGGAGAAGCTGATGTTAGGTCCCAGCATACAGTGCAAAGGAGGACAAGGATGACTGTTTGCATTTGTGTTTCGTTCGTCCATCCTTCCTGCTAGTATACAAACAAATCAGTGGTTTGCCTAACTCATGGTAAAGTGGCTGCTGCCTTCTGTGCGCCTCTGATTGCTCTTGTCCCTTGGCTCTGGGAAAAGGAGCTGTGCCCAACACTTGGACAGGGATACAAAAACTTCAGCTCATTCTCCATGGGAAAGATAGGAGACACTAAAATTAGATTTTTTAAAAAAATAAGTTTATTGCCACAGGTTGTGGCAAGTACAGAAGAATATATGAGGAAGGTGACTTTAGTCCACCAGTAAACCAGCATTTGGTAGAGCACTGGAATGGCAAGGCACTAACCACACCTGTGGCTTTCTCCTCCTTTTCTTCTGCAGCATGCTGGGAGACCTCACTTCCAGGTAAACATCATTTTCCTTTCTAGACCACGCAGTTGTACCTTTATACCCCCTTTCTCATCTCCCTAAAATAAAATATAACTCGAAGCTACCCCTACTATAACAGAAATAAGCCGCCTGTGCATTCAGCTGTGAACACATGGCAGTTCCAAAAATATCTCTGACTTTAGGCACATGCAGGTACATTCAGCACACAATAAACCCAGCTTATTGAAATGGGTATGCCTGGGATATCTGTGTAGAAAGCAAGAGTTTAACTCCTTTTTTTTTTTGAGGGGACAATTCTGATGAGCAAAAGATGAAAGAATGGGTGAAGCTGGAGTTCAGGGCCTGGGCTGGCCTGAGGGTGGGAAGGGAGCTGGCGTGGGTGTGAGTGGCATCTTGGATCTGATGCGTTCTCTCTTCTCCCCAAAGTGAAGTGGGCACAGAGCTGCCATTCCGTCTCATGCACCCCAAACCTGAGGAGGACCCCCAAGCAGGTCAGTTAAGCCTGGGTTTGCTTTTCTTTGTTAATGGACTGACACGAAATGTTACTGTCGCAAGGCTTCTTGTGATTTTTTTCTATTGGAGGCCTTCAGGGTCAGCAAGACTCTAGTATGAAGGCCGCTCTGTGTATATGTGTACGCAGGTGTGTGTGTATCTCAGGGCACAGAATCACAGGGAGAATGGATGCAAAGATGGGAGAAGGTGGAAATGGGTCCTGCTTCCTTTTTCTCTTTCATCACAAACTCAAAGCAGAGGCTTAGGGAAGCACTGTTGAATCTCATGACTGCTGTGTAAAATGTCCTGAATGAAGCTCTTGGCAATTCCCAGCCAGATTCCAGCAGAGCAAACAAGAACCTGTCACCGAAATATTTTGCTTTTTATGAAAGTCAAGACATGATAAACTACCTGTGATGTCTGAGTCCCTGTTGCCTTGATATGGCATTGCCCACGGTGAATGGGGGGTAGCCTTTCCACTCAGTGGGTATCTGAGAGGAACGTCAGAGCCGGGTCAGTAAAGGGAAGCATGGGAACTTTAGAGCAGCGTAAGGAGCTGGCCTTCCCCAGACACGTCCAGGCTTGGGATCAGATGCCGGGACTGCAGGCTGCATCTGTGTTCTCCCATGTCCTCAGAAACTGCAAGGTGCTTGTGTGAACCAGGAGCTCCTCTACCACAACTGAAGCTGTGATGGAACAAAACCATCATACCAGCTCTTCCGTACTGGGGCTGTTACAGCGGGTTCACCCTGTATTGTGACAGAATTGCACTGGCTTCAAACAGAACCCATGGCTGCTTCTGCACTGCAGTTCTTTTTCTTTCCTTCTTCTTTGGGCCCAAACTTAACTAAAGCTGCTAGCTCTGAGAACACGAGCACTGGAAGGAGCTGGAAAGAGGTTATGAAAGGAGTTGACCCAAGATAAATTCCATGTTATATACCGGAAGCATTAGAGAGGGGCGACATTAGTCCTTCTTGTGTGAAATTGTTGGAGGAATCAAATGGTGATCCTCTCCACACTCAGTTGCTCTGGGTTGGGAATCACTGTTTGCCCACTCCAGCGCATCTGTAATTAGCAAAGGTGGGTGACTTCGCTCCTCTTTGCAAATCGCACCACGGGAAGCCCTTGCTTGCACTGGGAAAATACCAGCAGGGCCTCAGCCCAGACACAGAACAGGTTCATAGTGAGAAGTTTTTTGCTTGGTGTTACACCCCCAGCAGAGAGGCACAGTGAGTCTAGGAAGCACCTTCAGAACAAATCCATGAGGCCCGTTTCCCTCTCGCCCCCTTTCTGTTGTGCCACAGAGGAGACAGCCACATCCCTGAGGAGCACAGGGCAGCCCAAGCTGCCTCTGTCTGGCCTGTGAGATGGGAATGGGCCCTCGGGGTTGATCTATAGAACCGATAACCTTGGATTACCATGGAGAAGCTGCTGTGTGCATCACTGTGCGCACACTTCAGGTTTCGCTTTCACGCTCGAAGGGTGGCAGAGCTCTGGCAGCAGACATTGCCATGCCCTTGCTCATGATCTCAGATGGGTGACCTGCTTTGGCAGGGGTCTTCTGTCTCTTCTGGTAACTTGTACGCAAGGCTTTCCTTCTCTGCCTTTCCTGCAGCTATCCCTGCCCAGGAGCTCGGTGAGGAGCTAGGACTGGCACCGGTGTCCCCAGGAGCGGTGGCTGGTGAGGGCCATCTAGTGTCTGCGGGCAGGGCTGCTGGTCTGGCAGCTCTGGGCTGCGAAAACTCCAGCTCTTATCCATAGGGAAAAAAGCTGGAAAACCTCCGAGCCTTCAGGAGACTTTGTTAGGAAGCTGTGAAGAATTTTACATTTCAGAATGAGAGGGTTTTTTTTATGTGACACTTTCTTGATGCTAATGCCGCAACCCCCTTTCTGTTACTTGTGCTTCAGGCAGATAATTCTGGCAGGAGTATTTGTAATAGAAGGAAAAATGGAAGTCAGTCGGTTCTCCCTTCTACAATCGTCTCGAAGGGCGGCAGATATACTCCTTTATATAGTACAGTGAAAAGGATGTGGGCAGAAGACTTCAAAAGGGAAATGGAGAACTGCAATAGCTCTCAGATCGCTTCCCCCAACACATCCTCTTACCAAAGGCACAGCCCACGTATTGTTTGCTACATCAAAGTCTTCTAGGAGCTTGCTGTCGGGAGACAGCTATGGTTCATGCACTGTGTAGGGATGGAGATTGGGGAAAAAAATTAAACACAGGTAGTTTCGGGAGCTGTCCCGCAGGAAAGTCTCACAAAGGGTTAACTCCAGAAATAAATGCTTTCTTTAAAAAAAAATACAGTAACATAACAGAAAATTCCTCTGCAGCCTGCATAGCTGACTTGATAACTGCGCTGGAATGTGGTGTCTGAGCTCATTACAGGGAATAAAACAGCCTCCCCTACGAAGCCAGTAAACTAAAACTCTTTCCGGCTTTATTTGCCGGTAGTTTTCCATGCCCTGTGCCTAATCGCTCTTCCTGATTAGGAGTCCGTGCTTTTTAAAGCTTTATTCTAGCTTCTTATTTGATCAGCTCTGTGAAATAGACTGTGTTTCACTGGTGAAATACCATCTAATTTGGAATCAAGTGAACCAAGACTTCATTGCAGAGATGGAGCTTCGGCAGACGGCATTTAGACTCTCAAAGGCCCCAAAAGATGGAATTTCTCTTTGTTGGCTTGTGGGGCTGCCTCTGCAGTGGGTGTAGGCAGGGGTGCATGCACAGGGAATTTTGAGATCACTCCTTATCTTCTTTTTCCAATCCTTTTTGTTTTTAGTGATGAGTCAGTAGTATCCAGCTTGCCTATTTGCACCTCCCTGTCACTTCGGCTGAGGGAAAGGAAAGAAGTCAGAGCAACCATCTTAGAGTCAAAGATTAAAGTGGGACTAAAAAAATGCTGCGTGTTGTGATTTGCTCCTTGCAGGGGGGTAGTGCCCTTTTCCCTTCTCTAGCCAAGGTGATTTATGGCAAATGCAATGAAAGCACGTGTAGTGTCAGCGTGTTTTATCAGCAGGGCTGATTTGAGGGTAGGAAACAGAAAGATAAGCTCCTTGATAAGCCTGGTTTAATTTTTGTTTTAGGGCCGAGCTGGGGCAAGCATGATGAACTGCTGCATGCTTTCTTTCGCAGGAGAGTGCTGTGTCCTTTCTGTTCGTCCATGAGCGAGCTCTGAAGCAGCCACAAAAAGCAGGTCTGCCAGAGCCCACGGCTGTTGCAGACTGCTTGCTCTCTCTTCCCTGTGCCTGGAGGAGACAGAGAAGGAACGGCTTGCTACCTTTCCTTTCCCGTCTTAGTTTAAAGCTTCCTTGCCTTGGGCTTCTTGCAGGCCAGCCCTTGTGTGTTTCACAGGCGCTGGTGTCACAACTGTGTCTCTGGACCATGTGGTTCACAGGTGGTTATTTTTAGGCAAAGCAGCTCCTGTCACATTGGCAGCCTGTCTTTTCCGCCCGTTGACAAGCGGATAGTGATCTGCTGCTTTTAAAGATAGATTCGAAACTGGGCTGTGTCTCATGTTTCCAAGACCTCTTCCCAGTTACTCAGAAGCTCCTGCTGGGTTTTTCTCAAGGCTTTGTGGTCTTGGCACAAGTTCTTTGGGCTAGGGTTTTCCTGCTCTCCTCCTGATGTTTTACGTTTGGTGGGATTGTGTCTTGGATAGTGGCCTTTGTTTTGGCTGTGGCTCAACAAAGGGTCGTTTCTGTGCTCCCTCCTTAAACCTGCACGAAAGGGCTGGTGTCAGGATACCCATAAATGCTTTTTGTCCTTTAATACAAAAGCGATACCTGCCCCTTGTTGGTGCTGCAACTTTCAGGAACCGGTGAGGTTTTATAAGCACTTCAGTGTCTCGAAAAATAACACGGCCTACTCCCTTTTTTGCTTTTTTTCCCCCCATAAAATTGAGGGAGGTTAAAAGCAAGCTCATAATGAAAATTACCATGTGCCACAGCTTTAATTACACAGCATCATTTCTGTGGCTGCATAATAAAAGCTTACAGAAAACCCTCTGCAGAGAGTATGATGCCGTTCTGGAGGACTCGGTGATCCTTGAACACAGCCCCCTCCCATCCCAACCCTCAAAACAATTGCTGTGACGCCAGTTTTAGAAAAAGAGGCCTATCTGTTTTTGGGTTCCTGAGAATTTTTCCATGCTGTTATGTTAAATAACCCACAGGACAGCAAGGGAGCTGCGTGGAATGGGCCTCACTCCTGCCAGGGTGCTAATGCCGCTATTTAACAAGCCACATGTTAGCATAGCAGCCTGAAGGTCAAATATTGTATCTTCGAGCGTAATCTTACATCTGAGCTGTGTTCTGAGTGTTACTGTACTGGCACACTGCCTGGGGATGGATTCGGTAGGCATTTATCTGGTAGTGAAGTATATGCCCGACAGAAACAAGACCTATTCCCCCCCACCTCAGCCCATTTTGTAAAATTGGCTGCAAAGAGCATCGGCGGGTATCTCACCCGGCTTCACCCACATCACTGATGTCACCGTTCCCATAGTAATGGAGGTACTTCAAAGAGGGGAAAGGGAGCAGGCTATTTAAAGAATAAAAAGTGGAGGATAAAATGAAAGGAGAACGATGCTTGATGTGTTGGAAACTTTCAGAGTTCTAAATATTTCATTTTGAATCCATTTCAATTGAGCACATATGCCCTGAGACTTTCCAGACTTCCTCTTGGCCTCTTTGAGCTGAGGCTACTGCCCTTTCCAAGCCTGGATGGGGACATCATCTTGAACGTCTTTACTTGATCCATCCTTTGAGGCGTTTTGTCCGGGGTGGACCAGTTTGGCATGCTTTTAACCGCTGTCTTTTCCAGCCTTGCTAGTCACCACTCATTACCCTTGGTTTCAGTGTGCGTTGTGTGTGGGAATTCTCCAGGTAGAGAGTTATTCAGTCACTGAAGTATCCCAGATCCCTGACAACTTCTGTGGAATGACAGCCTAGGTGCGCTTCGCTCCCTGATTCGCTCGTGAGGAGTAAGCCTCTCTCTGAGTTAGTAAGAAGTAACATGTGACTGTTACGTTCTGAAGATAAAGTAACTGCAAGAACAAAAACAAACCCATGCCCCCATTTCACTGCTGCAATACATCTTGTTCTGCTTATTTGAGGCGATGCTGAAACAGCTTCCAAGCAATCCTGCTAGCGAGCGTGATTCATTACAGTGTGGCTAGCAAAGATCCCACTAAAGAAACACAAGTGCCAGAAGTCTCGGGATTGTATTCAGGGAAAGATGAAATCGGGAGTACCCTCAAGTGCCTGACCTACCTCATGAGAGACCACCTAGGACCTTCCTAGGTGTTCCAACCTCTGCTTGATTTTAATGCCTTCATGTCTGTTGAACAAGGACATGGCCTTCTCATCAGCTAGCAACTTAATCACAGTGACAGACCAATTAAGACTAGCAGCATGTCATGCGAGTACTGTCATCTTGGAGTAGAAGTGTATGTGCAGATGTGTCTCTCGGCCGTGACCGCTGGCAAGCATCAAGGGGAAGATCTGTCTCTGTTTCTCAGCCCATCCGATGTCTTGGGCAACAGTGCTAGAGTGTTTGGGAGATGGAGTTTTGCTTCCTTGGGTGCACGTACGTGCACTTGGAGGCTCTCTGTGATTGCTGCAATTCCTGCTGCTTGTCACCGTTTTGTCTGTTTATATTTTTTGTTGCCGGTTTTAGCGTCCGCTGTTCTAATTGCTTGGTGTGTCTTTCTTCTTCCTTCACGGCATGCTGAGGACTGCAGGGAAGGATGGGTAAGCTCCTTCTAACATGTCCCATTCTAGCTGTCGTTGTGCCTTGACTCTCTGAGAAAAATCCACAGGGTTCATCGAGTGTGAGCTTAAATCCAAAGCGAGTTACCGAGCTGGAGAAATGGCCCCTGCGGGTTGGACAGCAGAGACCATCTGTGTGGAATTAGTCAGAGAGACCACGTTTTGCCTAGCAGTTGGAGGGAGGGGTGCATTTGGGGTCAGCTGATGCTCTGCAGCTCTTGAGTTTCAGGAACTCAGTAGGTTTGACCATGTTGCCCCTATTTTAGTACAGAAGGAATTAAGGATGAAAGGTTTCACGTTTTGTTTCTAGACAAAGACCCTTTCAGGCTGCAGACTCTTCAGCTAACTGATAAATATTTAGCTGGAACGGACATGATTCAGTACAGATGAAAACCTCCTCAGTTCGTGTCCTGACTTGCTCCTGACTTGCTCCTTTTTGTACTAGCTAGAATACCACCAGTGAAGACGGTGCCTGTGGGAACGTGATCCAAGTCCCTTTGAAGACAAAGGAAACTTTAACAGAGTCTGCTCCAGGCTTCTCCTCTTCCTCCTATATGTTGCCTTTAGGCTGCTGGTATAAAAAAATTGCTAACACCATTTTGAAAGACCTCTGTTTCTTCCATTTACAGTGAAGCAGAGCTGGTATTTGAGGAGTTTGCTCGTCAACAGCTAAAAGATATGCTTGATGATGAAGACAAGAATATGTCCTCAACTGATGAGTGACTAAAAGAATAAGCTGCCAGAGAAGCTACGTAGTCTGGCATCAATTAGGAATTTAGGACCTAGGTTTCTAGTAACCCGCCCAGTCTCAGTGCATGCTTCCTCCTCCAGGCATCAACCTGAGGTCAATGGACAAAAAAAAAAAATCATGAATCTCTATTGCTCATTAAAAGTTTCAGCTCTAGAAGAACACAGCAAACTCAAAACCTGATGCTTACTTGAGCTACCACAGAGGGGAGGACAGGAATGCTGCCATGACATGACTTCTGCTTTCAGGGCTACCTGATAAAAAGGTGGGTTGCTTTCACCACAGATGAGAGCTTAAGCAATGGTTGGTGCAGCCTGCCTAGACGAAAGAGTCTCTGACTTGGAAATGCCAGTGAACCCGGTCCTAGTGTGGAAGGCTGGCTTGCAGCCTTTTGTGATTCACTGAAGCTTCTCAGCGGACTGTACGAAACCAATTTTACTTCCTTTTAGTTGCTTTTGCATTTATGCTTTACCAAAGTCATACTGTCAGTGCTTGTACTGTCCCCCTGTGTGGCTTAGGTCTGCTTTCTGTACCATTAAATGTCTTGCAAGTCCTCTTCTGCAGCAGCTGTATTGCTGAGCTACACCGTTAGCATTCTAGTGGCATGCTTAACAACCACATTATTAAACATGTGAGAAGTGTGCGCTGTCTGTGGATTCTTTACCGAAGCTCCCTATAGACACTCCCAAAGAGATCTGCTAGTCCAGACTCACCCTACATTCAGCCTAGCTTCCTGTATGCAACAGTGCTTCAAAAGAAGAAGGTGCAGTGAAGTTGAGGAGGAAATTACGGGGCAGCCTGCCCCAGGAGTCTTTTCCAACATCAATCTGCCAGAGGTTGGCTTATGCTCTGAGTGACATGGCACTCTGCAAACTTTGTTCTTTTCTTCATCTGGATAGTCTCATTGTCCACATAAATGTCTGATCCTTTCCTGACTCTCAGTTAGATTTCAGCTGAAGGGAGTTGCATCGGGTAATGACATTTTGTGTGTAAAATGACTGGTGTTTTCTTATTTTTGCTCTAGGTTTGCTTTGCAATGTCCCTGGTTTAAATTCTCCCAGAAATTCTGACCTGCATTTATTAATATGAAATTTTGTTTCCCACCTTACACAGTGGAAAGTGTAATCAAGAGCTTCCCACTTACATATTTTATTAAACAAGGCCGTGCTTTTAACAGAGGAGAAGATGGTGGAGACATTTTTGGGATGTTGGCTTCCTCACAGTGAAAGCCCTGCTGTAAGCACATTGCGCCTCCATCCTGCTTCACCCTTGAAGAGCCTGTGCAAACTCAGCCTGCCCACTTGTTGGTACCTCTAACAAGCCAGAGCAGCCCACTTTGGAGAAAAATTATTTTTGCAAAATCATTCTGTATACAGACCTCTGGTTTTGAGCAGAGGTTTGTTTGTTTTCCTCTTGCTGACCCCATCATGGTTACAAGCCCTACTTTTACAGATGGTCTAAAGGCTTTAAGCGAGCAGCTTGATCTGTGGCCTCTCCTGCTTACAAATAGCTCAGGTTAAAAGTAAAGTCTTCTGTTCTGCTTCTGTAAATTGGTTTTCAGATGCTGAAAGCAGTGAATTAAGACCACGGTTCCATCCTTGCTCTTGCCTAGTACTGCCTGTCAGTCAGTGTTTGCCTCCCTTAGTCACAGCTGTCTCATCTTAGATGAAATTACAGGAGAGGCCGTATGCTGGCTTGCTCTGCTCTTCCTAAGCATTGCGTGCTTTGCTGTGAAAGGAACCCTGCAGCTGTTTTCAGGTGCTTGCAGTCAGTGTAATTTCTGTGTGGTTTCAGCCTTGGGTTTGGGGGAAGGTTGGGCATTTCAACATGGATTTCTTGGAAAGCTTTTCTAGCGATGGCCCTGGTATTTTTATTAATCTTTTAATGGCACTAGAAGAATATGTGGATACAGTAAGGCCGAGCAAATTGCTGGTAGTGAATATGCTGGTCTTGGAGAACTGGTATTCAGGAAATCCTTTAAAGATGCGAAGGGTGGGGGGGGCAGGGGGGTGTTCAAAGTGCAGCTTACTCCACAGACGTATTAAGTGTTTCTGGCTACTCAACCTGTCAGAATGGGACTAGCAGAGTTAGATGGCTGGTTTCTTTTTTATTTCCCTCTTGTTATTTTTCTTATGTCAATCTTGTGAAATGCTTTTGTCACTGCCTTTCCTCTCAAATTCATCTGTGCTGATGACTTCTGTAAGCTAACCAAATAACAAAATGACTCTGCTATGCAATGCGGAGGAGTCAAAATGGGTATTAAATGTGTTATTTTGCCTCTGCTGGTTCCTTCAGCTTCCCCATCCTGCACATCAGGCTGGACTTTTATTCTTCTGCCCTTCACTCAGCAGATGCTAACCCTTGTCAGTGGAAAAGAGGTCTCTAGCTGAAACTGTTTGCATTTTATCTTTCCATTCTCCTGGTTCTGATGTTCCGTTGCTCTTCTACCCCATCAGACCTGCAGCCTGCTCCTCCTCCTTATAGCAGTTGTCTTTCCTGACTTCGTGCCTTTGCTGTGGTGGGACTCTATCTACAAGAAAGTCTGCCATCTCCCTGAAAGGGATGTGCTCCAGCAGCGACAGCATGCCTGAAGCCGCTGCTTTTGCATATGGCTTTGTCAAATGCAGGACCTCTGCATTTGAGGCAGCTGCTGTGTGGGCCTGGTTTGGGGACAGATGCTTTCCCCTCGTGCATGGTCATGAATTCCCTGCCAAAACACTCAGCCTGTCCTGTAGCTGCAGCAAATGGAGCACTAGAGAAACAAGTGCTCAGGCCTGAGTTATCTCACACGGACAGAGCCCATGAGGAGTGGTGTGTGGAAAGGCTGAGTCCAGCAAGGGAGACTCCGTGCTGAAAAATAACAGGCACCTGTTCTGGTGCTGGGAGTGGAGTAAGCCCCACCATGACTGAAAGGAGGGGTGGGATGGAGCAGGTGCACGGTACCTCAGTGTGCAGGGGGTGGGTACAGCCGCGCTTACTTGGGGCGGGGGGGGGGGGCGATTTTATGG
>VZTU01024708.1:614960-629505 GCA_013400835.1 Zapornia atra | reverse complement strand
CGCACCACAGCTCGCCCCTCAGGGACGCCGCCATTTTCGCGGCCCCCCGCCCGGTCTCCCCTCAGGGACGTGCCGGCGACCCCCAAACCGCCCTTCAGAGACCTGCTGACAACAACCCCCCCAGCGGCTTTTCATGGGTTTGCAAACCCCTGAATTCTCAGGGATCCCCATAACAAACTGCTTCTCAGATGCTGGTTAAACAGCTTCCCCCGAAACACCCTTCAGGGTCTGCTAACGGCCCCCGGACTGCCCTCAGGGGGTCCAGGAATTGCCCCCACACCCCAGCAGGTACCATCCCCAAGCGGCCTCTCTGAAGCCATGTGGGAACCTTCCTTGTCGCCCAGTTTAGGCCACCTTCTTCCCAGTGCCCAGGCTCACACCTGCCCAGGAGCTTCTCTATCCGAAGGGTGATCAGTGTGCCCAGGCTCAGCAGGACCCTGCCTTACCTCTTTCTTTCCTTATTCCCTCCCCCCATAATACTTTCTTGGAGTTGTGGAAGTCGGATTTGAGCTCCTACTCCCCAGTGTTGCCCCCATTACCTGATACTTGAGCTTTAAGGACATGTTGTCCTTTCCTGCCCCTTTTTTACCCATATCAGAGTTGCCAGGGGCTCCCTCCTCACCTCCCTATACCTTCCATGAGGGCCTCTGCACAGCCCAGCCATGTCTCCCCGTTGCAGTGTGTCATGTCCCCCCCCCATTATTATCATCACATTCCTAAACCCCCTTCCTGTGACCCTGTTGGACATCACACAAGTAATTGTGCTTAGAAAGGCACAGCCCCTACAGTCAGTGCATGCCTCCCTCAGCATCTTCCCATCTTTTTTGTGGTTGTGTCCCAGTTTTTCTTGTCCTATACGGTGCTGGTTTACCTTTCTGTAGCCATATAGAGATGTGCAGCTTCATGTCTGGTCAAACAGTGGTTTTATTGCTGTTTAGCCTTTTCTACCCTGCTTCGCCTCCCTGCTCAGGTAGCAGTCCTTTCCACCCCGATTCCCTTGACACAGTCAGATTTTACCCCTCTGTGACTCATTCAGGCACGATAACGCTATTTTTAACAGTAACAGTACTCTGCAACTGCAACTGTAGCTTCTCTGTATGAGAAGATGCAAAGGTTCCCTTCAGCCTTAGGCTGGGAACCACCCATAGGGAGTTGCCCTCTTCTGTACTATTTTTACTATAGCTGCACGATTTTCCTTTGTAGCCATTACACCCCTGCGTAACTCTTGGATTGGTGTGTGATTTCTTTCTGCTTAGAAATACCAGGTTAGTTATTCTTCTGCTGTCACCCCTTCCTGTTGTCTCTGAAGCATGGGCGAGCACGGTTGCGGCTGCGTGGATGCAGGAGGCTTACTTGGTGCTGATGCTGCGAGCTCGGTGTTGCTTATCTTGTACTGAGAGCGAAGGAGGGTGACTGCCTCTGCATGATGCGGTGTCTGAAGCAGCATTCATAGGGATCTTTTGGTTTTTGCTGGCTAGTTTGCCCTGCTTTCAAGCACATAACATATTGTCGTTCTGCTGCTCGTCATCCTGCATTGGTCCTGGTTCTGAAACCCCCCCCCGTGACAAAGTTCGGTCATACGTGAGGACCGTGTGCTCAGATCGTTACGCATGGCGGGGCTGCTTCCTCCGTCTGCAGAGCGCCGCTGATATTGTCACTCCCTTCTTGAGTGAAGGCACCGAGGGTCTGGGCTGTGCAAGTGACATGACGTGGTTCTTCGGCCACAACAGGAAATGGTGAAGTCCTCTGAAGGGGTTGATGCTCAGTGTGGCAAGCAGATCTCGGCCATGCCTGTGGCCTGATACAGACCATTAATCTGCTGTGAAAAAAATAAAATCAAATAAGTTTTTTGAGGTCTTTTTCCACACATAGTGTGCCGAATATCAGAAATTTATCTTGCTGGAGGTTGGATGAACCTTGTGACTTCTTAATGCTGCTTGTGGCAGGGGTCCCACGTGGGAAGGGAGAAAGGATGCCATAGCCTGACTTTAATATCTGCATGGTGGTGTCTGTGATAAGAGTAAGACAGCAACTTTCTCAGCACTACAGTGGGAGCTCTGGCTGAGAGCAGGATGTTGAGATGCTGAGGTAAAAAGCGCGTTGGATTTTAGTGCTGTTTGAATACAGCAGAACGCATCCCCATGTCCCTGCTCAATCATTTGCCCTGTTTTACATTACTTCCTGCGTCAGCATGGCTGGAAAAAGCCTAAACCAGCCACTTGTACTACGTGAACATAAACATGTTAAGAACAAGGATTATAAACAGATATTGTCTACAGCTATTAAGCCTCCTGTGTGTTAATCTGCAGAAGACCTTCAGCTAAACAGTGTCAAATTTTCCAAGTAAGCCCAGGTATTATGATACCAAAGATTGATTCGTTCTGTTGCTTGTTGGTGCCTTTCTGTTTCGGCACCATCTCTTCTGTATGTGTGCTTTTTCCTTGCCCCAAGGGCAAGGAGCAAAGACAACCCTCTGAGTAATCATAGTTCGATGTGACGCTGAGGAGCTTGCTTCCTCTGTAAAGGCAGACCTAATGCTGAATTTGTCTGTTGAGTGACAGGGCGCAGACTGCTCTCAGCCGGAGGAGCTGTTGGTGAAGCTGTTGGACAGGTCCATCAGAGTGACAGTGAGAGATGCAAATAGACTTTTGCAGTGCCCTGAGGATGTAAGTCTCTTCTAACCACATCTTCACTATGGTTCGCTCAAGACCATGCCTGTAAGTAGAGTTAGATCACGGTGGAGGCTTACTGTAGTCACAGCTTGAGTGCAGGGTCTGAGTTCCCCAGAGTTTAACTTGTCACAGTCACAAACACTTTGAAGATATGTTTTCCTTCCTCTGGTCTTGTCGCCTCTTTTCCCAAGAAATGTCGAAATATAAAGCTGCTTGCTTACAGGACCATAAAACTGAAGTGAACTTCTTTCTGAGCCCACCTGTGACCCAGCAGTGTTTGACTGAAATACTTTGGTGTGGTACCGTGGGGCATACAGGGTTGTTGGGGTGTATAGGTGCTGTGGCTTGGACATGCAGCATCTGAAAGAAAAGCACAGCTAACATCTGTTTAGCTGAAAGAATCTGTCCCCAGTGAAGATACAGGGCAGGGGGTGGAGGAGTGGAAAGCCATGTGTTTGGAAAGGGAAGTTGTAATGTGCTTGCTTGTTTCTGGCTAGAAAGAATTTTTGGGCAAGAGAGGAAGGTGCAGGAGAAGTATGTTTAATGGTCTCCTAATGGTTATCATTCTGGGGAAAGGAAAAGGCCTCAGGTACAGCTGGTGGTGTGAGTGCTGTTGTCTGCGCTGGCAGAGCAGGAGGGGCTGTGTAGAGTGCCTCATCAGCCATTTTGAGACTCGTTGGACTTGTACCAGCATCCAGCTTCATAGTGCACCACTTTAAGCCCCTCTCCCGGTCTCGGGCTGGCATTGGCGCAGCTAGAGAAGCTGTTGGTCAGACTAAGGTAGAGCAGTTTTGAGCAGGTGGAGATGAGGAAAGAGGTGAAGTGTACTAAGGGAAGGATGGTGTGTGTGGGAAGAGGTGGCAGCCGGAGGCTGGCTCCCACCAAGGACTCAGCGAGTCTCAGCTAAAGGGCTCATACCATCTCAGCTGTCACCCAGCATGAATGAAGACACACTAATATCAGAAGCGGTCCTGGAAGGACGAGGGTGTGAAACGGCGGTGCACAGCACCTTTTATGGGCTCTGATGGTAAAGCACGCTGCTTCCCTTGCGCTTGACCTTTTGCTGCACAGACCTCAGAGAGCGGGAGAGAGGGCGAACAGGCTGTCTTGCTGTTTCATTCATCGGTTTGGTATCATTTCCAGCATGCCAGCTTTGGTGTGCTGCAGTCTCCAGCTGTTTTCCAGACAGGATTTCAGCAGTGTCCTTGGGTGGCATCAGGAGGACTTCTTGTTTAGACTAATTCAGTCTAACTTCTGTTTACTTTTAAGAGCAATTTCTCTGTAACGTCTTAGTTTTTATAGCCATTTATCATTGCCTTGAACCTTTTTAAGACAACTTTGCAGTGTATATTTCAACAGAGTTGCAAACAGAGTGAGCTGCTCTCCAAACTTTCCAGGATGTTGGAAGCTGTCTGACTCCAGTAGCAGAGATAGGTCAGGCGAATTTATGCTACGAAAAGCAGGATAAGCTGATTGGTACTAAACATTAGGCTGCGGTCGACAGATTTTGTTTGCTATCTGAGCGGGCATGATTTCTGTGCAGTGCGGCTCTCTGTGGCATAGATAACTTCGGCACTATGAGGAGTTGTGATTCTCTTTCTGATTCGTAGCTTTGCGGTCTGGGAGCCACCCTGGAGTGTACAGGCAAGAGAAAAACAGGAGGAAGCACAATGTTTCTCCTCATTTTAGTGCAAGCTTCCAGCGCAGACTAAACTGAATTCTCAAACATATGCTAGGCAGCGTGAGCAACCAGAGAAAGCTCGTTTTGTTTCTCCTTGCATTGCCTAATAGATAAAATATCTTTTTCATAGTCTAAAGACGTGTTTTTTTTTATTTCCGGAGGGCAAGTGTTTGAAGGTTTACTGAGATGAGATTCGAGTGAGGAAACGGGGCAGTTGATTCATCTGATACAGGTATTGAAAGGGGTGTTATGACAAGAAGCAGTGTGTTTTGGTAAAGAGACAATGTAGAACACATATGCAACAAATAAGGGGGTAGTCTTCAGGAATGTATGGCTTAATTCATGTTCTGTCTGTGGCATCTCCCACGAAAATAGTCAAGTGTCTGTCTGCTTTTGATAAGCTGCCTTCTAGCAGGGTGTCTAAAATGAGAGTATGTTTTAGGGGCTTCACATACCCGGACTTGGAGCGGCTCGCGCTTTAGTCCAGGTGGAAACTAGGAACCCTTCACTTAGAGAGAGAATTGTTGCAAAAGAGAAGTTCTTGTGGTTGAGCTGAAACTGAACATCTTGAGCACAGGTTTTAAGGACAGGATTTCTCTTGGATTAATGCCGCGAACAGACTAGTTCCTTCTTTGAGCACTAAAGAAAAAAGGTAGGACTTTAGGCTTAGTTTACATGGCTGTAAGAATGTTTCAGTCCCCGAACTCAGTCCACGCTGTGTTTTGCATGCTCTTCAGACTCATCTGGTCTGATAAAATTTGGGAAGCCTCCCAGTGCTGTGTTACCACTGATGTACTCTGAAGTTTGCTTCGCTGCTGGAGAGTTTTGGATGCTATGTGAAAGCAACAGCTGTTACTTCCTATTTAAAAAACAACACAACACAAAACAAAGCACAAAACCACACACACTTGTAGCTTTTCTCATTCCTTCTAACTATAGCTCAGGTTCCAGGAACTGAAGAGCTAACAGTAAACTTTTGTGTGGTTAGAGAACATGGATTTATTTGAGAACATGGATTTACTTAGACCTCACTAAAAAGTAGATTGCCAGGCTAGTAATTGCTCTCTCAAATAAAATAGGAGACAAAATAAAATAGGTATTAAAGTGGTTTTTTTTCTTTTTGAAAATAAAACTAAGTAAAATATTTAGATTATTTCCCTCTACCCCCCCAAAAAAATCATTGCTGTTTTACTTTGAAGGCTATAAATGAAAGCTATGGAATGCCTGTCTCCAGGTTACCTGATCAGAAAATCCAGTGTACTAGGCAAGACACTGCGTCACTTTCTCTCTTTAATTACAAATCCAATGTGATTCTTTCTGAAATAGCAGCTATACCTGCATACTTAAGGGGGAGCAGAAGTGAAATATTTATATTCCCTATTTTCTTGAAAGCTTAAGGTTCGCACTAGATGGTGTCACAGCGGAGTCAGAAATTTTAGGGCAAAATGCTGTCCCAATATTCCTCTTGGAATATGTTTTTTCAAGGTTTTCAACTGCACAAGCCAATGTTTGAAGGAATTTTTAGCTCCACATAAACTGTTTGTTCCCTGTTCTTTCCCCACTAAGTGGTGATTGCTTCTAGTTTGCTAAGAATTTACCTGAAGTGTCTCCTAAGGAAAGAAGATGTTTCTGTTTGGCTCTGCAGCCCCGTGGACAGTTCAGCTTCAGGCAAACAAGTAGCTGAGGCAGCAGCAGTGATCCACATCAGTGCAAACTTCCATGGTCCCTTCTTGCACGCTCCATACAAAGCACTCTGAGAAGCAATGATGCTTACTGTGCGTGTAGTTCACCTGTGCACAGGTTCAGTAGTGCTGCACCTCCACAGAAGCGATCTGCTGCTTCCGCAGGGTACGGCGCTTGCTGTCCACAGTCCCCAGGCTACACGTGGACGGGAAAGTGGTTGCACAGAGGAGGAGGAGGTCCAGAGCCTGCTGCCCTCCTTTCGTCCGGTGGCTTGCCTGCCTAAAAGATGGCCACTGCTCAATTAGGTAATTGATTAATACGCAATTACTCTGTTCAGATTGAGAGGAAATCTTTTCGTTTCCTCACAGTCTTATTGGTCAGTTGGAAAGTTTTACCTCTGATACCTATTCTGCTGTTGTGGTTTGATTTCAGGAGGCGCTGTCTTGATGACATTATGTTTGCATCAATCACGTCATGCTTGAGTCTCATGAGTTTTAATAAATTCTAGCAGTGAGAGGTCATACCACCTCCCGTTCCCCCTGTGGGAAATCGAGACATGTACCCATCACATTAAATGCACAAAATCACGTGGGGCATCCCCGGGGGAGCTGGGAACTAAGGCAGGTGTTGTGAGCTCCAGGGTGTTGTCCTGACGTGTGGGACAGCTGCCTTCACCGGTTCTTGTAAGGCAGAAGCGTGGCTGATAAAACAGGGAGGACGTGTTGCCTGCTTTCCAAGCTGCTCTCTGCTGAGGCTGGCCAGAGCACTGTTTTCAGACATGTAGATCTAGTGCTGAGGTTTTCTTAAAACCCCGTATTCTGGGAACTCAACGCCAGCCCCTTCTGATCTGTGTAGCTGAAAGTTAACAAAACGGTGTTCCCAGGGCTGTGCTGATCTTCCTTGTTGTTACTGGTGCTGGTCAAGATGTCTTGGCATGGTCAAAGGTATTTGCAGGACATTAAAACAGGGAAAATGGAAAAACAAATTAAAAACTTTGGAGTATCCTTTAAAAACTATGTTAAAGGGATGAGGAAAAAAAAACTTAAAAGCATAGGTTGTTTAATACATAAATATGGAAAATCTGATAATGACAGTTGCTACAGATGAGATAAAAATAAATTCTAAGATACCTTAAGTATTAATTAAATGGCCGAAGGCCAAAAGCTGCTTTCTGCTCTCCACAGTGTAATCCCATTGGAATACCAGTTGAAGTAAAAGGATCAGGATTTGGCCCTACATCTTTCTGCCAGCCACTACCAAATAAGGCTCCTTGCAGAATTCAGTAGCCGAGTTGATGGGAATCCAGACACAGTGGGAGGAAGCTGTCGTTCTCTCAGCCTCCTCAACACAAGGGCAAAGGATTCACTTTTCTTCCTCAAGGTACAGCTTTCACTTTCCCATGTCCTGAAGGCCTCATACCAGTGCTTTCTGCTGGCTTTTCCTTCCTACTTGGCCAAGATCTCCATGACATTTAGGAGTATGGGAAGGATGGGGTGGTTATGATTGCGAGGATGAGATCCACAGCTGTATTCTGGATGTGCTTTCCCTTACGTTCGCTGTTCGTGTCGTAGGTAGCATCGGTCGCGCCTTCCCAGCCCGGTAGTCTCATATCAAATGGCCCTGACATGCCACTATGGTAAGTGCCTGGCTAATGCTACCCGCCAGCAAAGTGGATGGGGTGGGCTTTGATAGGTAGCAGTGTTTTTTGGTAATAACTTGTCACTCCCTGAATTAATAAGAGCATTACTTCAGCTCTCTGGGTACATGCTGCAGCATTAAAGGGTTCACTGTACAGTGCTGTGATTCAAAATTAGGTTATTTGCTTTTATTTCAGTAGCAGAGCCTTGTGCTTCTGAGTTAATACAGGGGATGCTGTGGTGCTGGTGCAGGGCTGTGTGACAGGCATGTCTCAGAGCTGAAGGGTTCACAGCAGGACACATGTTTTGGCATTTTTTGTGTATGGGGAAAACACCCCGAGGCTCTCCAATGTAGTTGTGCATGTGGGGTTTTAAGATGGTAGAAAAAAATAACAGCGTGTTTTTCATGTTTGTCCTTAGGTGTATAAAGTTCGCCTCTAATTGGTGCCTTTTGAGAGATTTACTCCATCCTGAAGGTTTCAAGTGGCTTTTAAACTGTTGCTTTTTTAGCTTTGGTTATCTCTGTGGATGGGTTTGAGCCCTAATCTTCCAGCTTTGCTGTAGTTTGCTGAGACGGCTTGAGCTTCGTGCTCAGCTCCCCTCTTGTGATGAATGTGTTTGGGAAGGATGCCTGGAGCCTATCTATGGGAGACATACTGAGGGCTCGAGCAGTTAGCATGCCAGGAGTTGTCCAGCTACTAACTCATCCTGAATCAGAGTGTACTGGTGTGTTTTTCATTCTGTCTTCTGAGTAGCTGACCAGAGTATTCATCTATTTTAAGTACTTCGCTTGGAGCTCTCTAACTGAGCTCATTTTACCCAGGAGCTGCGTGATGATATGCTGGTATGTAGTATTTCCTTTCCCATGTATGTGCAAACTCTCTGCATGCTTTCAAATTCATTTTTTTCTGTGTGACTTTGTTTGATTTAGGTCTGTGAGTGCTCATCCCTTTTAGAAGGGAGTTATTCACAATAGTAGCAACTGAACATGGGGTATTGAGAAGAAGCTGGTTCAAAGATCTGTTCTCCTTTTGCTGGCTGCAGCCTTAACTAATGAGAAATGAAGTATTTGAGTGTTTATCTATTTGCTGCAAACTCCTGTTTTTCACTGCTGGTCTGGAGAATATGCTTGCATTTCCTGTTGCAGCAACATCTCAGCTACCCTATCAATGGATCGAGGCACGCCGTTCTGAATTGTGTTTATCTGAGGAGCTGCAAGAGAGGCCATGTACCGAGAGCTGTCAGCTGAGCTTGCCCCCAGTCGCTCACTGGGTGTATGCAGAGTCCAGCTAATTCAGCAGCACTGGAGGGCAGCTGGGGAAGAGGGACAATGGGGAAGGTGGTTGTTAGCGGAGGTTTTGCAAGCTTTCCCATGTGGTCGTATAGAGCTCTGTTTGGGAACCTGACGTGGGTGCTTCCCAGTTGATAAACTGTAGGTTATTAAACCAAAATGGTATTAAACAATGTCCATTAAAAGCCTAGGCAGTACCCCCTTCGTCAGCGGAGAGCTCAGCGTCTGGTACTGGGACTCATAGCCCTAGCATCTATTTTGACATTTTATTCCTGCTGCTGCTCTCTGATTTTCTTTCCCTTTCTTTACCCCCTCTTCTGGAGTCCTTTTGCTGCAGTGAGGTCACATAATGTCTTGTCCTTTTTGATACCAGCAGAAGAAATCTTCATTCAGTTTTCTCTTCTGTAAGAGCCAGGCGCATTTAATGTGAAATTCCCACACAGGACTGTGCAAGCTGAAAATTCCTCATGCTCCCCTATAGATCTGTACAGCTCGCTGTGTGTCCCATACTTGGAATTGCTTTACTGATCCAGATTCTCCCCCTTCAAGCTTCCTGGAGTTAATTTCCAGGGTGTGACCACTGTCTGGGGGAAGGATGTTGCTCTCGGATTAGCTTGTTAACCCCTAGCCTTTTGACCTTGCGTGTCTTATTCTACGGGGTTGGTTAGATTTATTCCTGCAGTTTCTTTGTTGGGCTTACCGTATTTCATTTGATTTCTAAATGATTTTTTGGTCCATATTTATGACCACAAAGGGCTTTTATGGAGCCAGCTACTAATAATGTTCTGCCCACAAACAGGGTACAGCACTCCGGATTTGTACCTGCAGAAATATCTCACAGTGTTTAAGTGACTGCGGATCTGCTCCCATCCTTTTTTTTGCCACAGCTTACCCAAAGTCAGTGACTTGAGGTTCCTTGGTTCCTGGGCATCAGCTGCCTGTAAAATTCCTTAGTAAGCACATATAAAGATAGCTTCTCAGTTCCGGATACGCTTTTTCATTGTGATTTCTCCTCCCTGCATTTGATGCTTTCTTTAGTCAGTTATTTGTTGTTTGGCCTCTGTGCCCTGTGCATGCAAATAAAAACAGTCTGTGCCCTGAAGTTTTTACATTCTGAAGACACATGGAAAATGGAGAAATCCAGATGTGGAGGACTCTGGTATTTGGGATTCTGTAGTTGCTGTCGAGATAGCTTTAAATGTCTTTGCTTTTATCTTGTGTAGGTTTCTTTTCTGCATGGGAAAGAAGTACCAGTGGAGCGGAATTCTTCTTTCAGATACGCTGCACTGAATAACTGTCCCTAAGAATATGTCATGAGCTCAGCTGTAAAATAGGTGGCATTGTTCTTCCCCTGCCTGCATTGAACACAATTTGGAGCCTGCCTGTGCCAAAGGACACTTGCCAGCCTGACAGCTGGGTACGGTTGATAGTTGCCTTCAGTCTAGCTAATAGAATTTTGTTTCCCGGATTAGGAAATTAGCTGTATCAAGGGCCCGACTTCCAAATGGGGCAAGAAGCCTAAGCTTTGCAAAAGGGCGGGCTACTCCTGTGTTTCATGTAGTAAGTAGGAGAAAAAGGGATGTGCTCTGAAAGTAGCTGAAATCTGACGTGGTTGTTCTTAACTTTTTACCAGAATCATTCACGTTATCAGTACAGAAAGCATTTCATCTGTGTACACCGGTTGTCTGATCTCCTGATGTGGGTTAGTGGATACAGACACCTCAGATGGGTAGTACTGCAGAAAATGCAGCTGTGCCTGCTGCTGCTTTTGTGAATGACTGCTGTTAATCGTTTGGCTGCTCGTTCTTACGAGGGGGACTGCGTGAGAGGGAAGCACTGAAGCACAAGGCTCTCCCTGTCTTCAGTCCTTATTTTCAGTCTTCCGAGTTGTTTGAAAGTGTTCCCATTGAGGTCAGGGGTGAAGCTTTTCTTTCATCAGTTGAGGAGTAGGACTAAACCCTGCACCCATTTTGATGGGGGAAATCTAAGGACGTGCTATTTCTCTTCCTAGAAGTCAAGTTTTAGAAGGGGATGAGTTGGGGGAAGGGTTATGTATTGCTTGCTGTGAACTGCATTTTTTTTTCTGCAGGAAGTCGCTTTTCTTCAAGGCTAAAGATAAATACTCAAATGCTAGAAATTTCCTAGGCCCTGCCTTTCAGCTGTCTGTGTTCTTTGCAGAGACGCTCAGGACTCTGCTGCATAAAGTGCTGCTTTAAATGGTCAGTCCAGTCCATTCAGTAACCTTTTTTGCACTGTCTTGTAATATGATAAAAGAGGGTCGCTGATGAAACTAGTAGCACGTCAGTTGAGGCTGGATCCAAGAAGGTCCTTCATTAGTTTTTTTTAGCAGTGCTGTGTGCCCATGGTGTGCCATGCCACAGGACGCCATGCCGCAGGGAAGCTCAGCTGGATAGAAAGCAGCCTGGAGAGTTCCATCACAAACATTTTTTATATTTATCCATGATAGGATGTACGTAACCAAACCACATGATGTTTCAGGGCAGTAGCTTTTCCCATAGGATCCAACACTTGACACTAAAAATAGATTTAACTCTTTCTTATTTTTTTTTTTCGTTATGGGAGAAGTAATTTCGCTTTTGTCTCAATGAAATACATGGCCAGAAATCCCATCAGAGCAGATCTTCGATTGCAAAACGTGCAGAGAAGCTGGGGAGCAGAAAGAGTTGTTCAGCTCCCCTCACCCCCCAAGTTAATTGCTCTGGATGTCACACCCTGTCAGGTCCCTTTCCCAGTTAATTCTCAGATGCATTCCTTCGCAAAGCAGCAAGTCCCTTGGCTGTAAAACTAAAACAGAGGAGGAGAAAGGCAGCGATGTCTGAATCATTTCATAAAGTCATCTTGATCTTATCTCCAGCCCTTTCCTCCCGAACCCACCAAACTCTTCTGAGCTGTGTGCCTATAAATAGCACAGCTGTGCTCGTGCAGAGATGGGCAGCTCGCAACCCGTGGCTTGTTTTCTCTGCGCAGCGCGTGCATGTGAGAGCTCGCTTCTCACTGGCCTTTCATGTCTGAGTTATGTAGCCCTGAGGTTTTCTATAGATAGAGCCTGGCAAATGACATAAGCTACTACTTAGGGAGGGGCAAGGTGACCTCTGTGATTGTTGCCTTTTGAGTTAAAAAAGAAAAAAAAAAGGGAAAAAAAAAAAAAGAAAGAGGGTTCTGTTTAAAAGAGGAATGGAGGAATGCACGTCTTGTGCAGAGGTGAGTGAGCCCTGCTGAGGCAAAGGGACGAGCGTGGCAGGTGGGAGCAGTGGGAGCTGAGGGAGAACGGAGGTGTTTTGCTGTGAGTTACTGTTCTGGTGGGCTGGGCAAGAGTTTGACTGGCCAGAGTGCTGCTGGCCAAGCTTGGGGAGTGCGGGGGCTCTGGCTGACCCCAGTTTTAGCATGTCTGTGAATAAATGTAGCAACAGAGCTCTTAAATCTCATCTTGCAACATGCTATTTTTTTGCTCGGGCTCCTGGCTGACTTGCTATGTTCGGGCTTTGCATCCTGGGAGTCTTCCCCAGGATTTTTAATTCCTCCTGGACTTGGGTTCAGGGCTTTGCAGAATTCTGTAGCACTTTCCCTGTCATTATATATGGTTTTGTCCAAGGAATGCAAAACATCCCTCCATGTTTCTCTCTTAATCTGGAAAATCTCTCACCACTTACCCAACTTTCTTCTCCACAGAAAGTGAGCTGCAGTAAAGTGTGATCTCTTCAGCGTGGTAATTTAGATGCTGCTGCTTTACATTTCTCTTTGATGCTTAGGTGCTGAAGGTTAAAGTAACTCCTCAGATATACATATATGTATCTATAGATGTTATGTTCTAGTAGGACTGAGGAGAGTTGGGCAGTGCTGTTTGTTCCACTTGGCAGCTGGGAGATGGAGACCCGCAGAGTGGATATTGCTTTCTTGGGATCCTGTGAAAAAGTCAGTGACAGGCTAGGAGCCTGAATGCACCTTGCCCAGTTCCAGAGGAGTGCCTTCAGCTCTGGCCTTGCCATCAGGGTCGTTTCAGCAAGGGATGCTGCTGAGTCGATCTTTGAACTCCATTTTCTCTTAGGCTGAAGCTTCAGATTAAGATCATGGCTGAGTTTCAGATTCTTTGCCTAGCACCAGTTCTAAGTTAGTTTACACCTTGTTTCTGGGTATCACTATGCTGTGCTTAACTTCCGGAGCCTAAAGCCGCTCCCAGATGCTGTATGGTTTCTTGGAGTGTATTCCTGCTGCTGTGACTTGTGGAAAATGGATGCCAAGATGTTTTTCAGCGACCGCGTCAGAGGTGTGGGGAGCTGGCGTGGGCGAACCGCCATTTTTTTGTATAAGCTTAGTCTTCAACCATGCATTTTCATGATCTCTTTTCACCCTGCTGGAAATACCGTGGAGTTTGGTTGTTCCTGGTTGAACACTAAGTTGGTGCTTGCCTGAGCACTGACAGGTATTTCAGCCAGCGCCCAGGTGGCTTTGTGAAGCAGCGCCGGGGAACAGTGAGGTATGGGGCTGGCCAGGTCCCAGGCTGTGAGGTAGATGGTGTTTCTTTTGGAAGAGATAGGGAAGCTCTCACCCTTTCCTCTTCTCCAGCACAGCAGAGGAAGGTACACAGTGGCTCCTATGGCCGGCAGCTCTTCCTCCAATCTGGGGGTATGTAGGAGCCCCCTCTTTCCCAGCTGATTGGTGAGCAGAGGCATCACCATGGTGGTCCAGGCCCTACGATCTCTCAGGCCAGTGTGAGGATGGCTCAGTCTGGTGAGAGAGAGGCACGTATTGTCAGACGGATGTTTCTTCTTATAGTCAGCATTTTTTTTCCAAGTGCTTTTTGAGGAAAGTTTGAGTTTGGCAAGGGCCGGCGTGTGTGGAAAGTATTAAAATCTGCAGCTGTTTCAAAAAGGAAAGACCCACATTAGAAATATATATAGCATTTTAAAAGCACATTGGAAAGGATTTGTAAAATGAACTAAACCCTGCGGATCAGAGTATTTATTTTGTGCTCTGTAGTAGCCTGGCAGTGTACGTGTAATACTGTGTTTCTAATTAATTGATACTCATCAGTGACCTGACACTGTTACAAACCTGAGTTACGCTGAGACCTCCAGTATGCTAAAGCTGTGTCATTTTCCTGGCATCAAGATACAGAATAACCTGTCTTACAAGATTGTTTCCTGTGTTTTAACTCTGTGTTTATCACATTGGGCTCTCTCAGCAGCAAGTGGGTTTCTGGGGGCTGTTTCTCGGGGTAGGGGAGCATGGGGGAAAGGAGAAGTTGGTTTCTTGTGGTCCTGACAGATGGCAGCATGGTTTGCAGTTCTTGGGCAGTATCTTCAATCAGTAATTTGGGGCTGAACCCCAGTTCTGGCTTTTCTGTCATTTGTCTTTCTAAGCTGCTGAGTTTTTGAGGCTATTTTTGCAGAGCTGTTGGTATTCAGAATCTGTCCTCAGTAAAGGAGTTGACTGCATTTGAGAAAGCAGAATGATTTAGTGCGTACCCCTATGTATGCATAGTATGTGAGCGAGCATATGGGATTGTGTATGCTGGTATGTCAATCTAGTTATAAAGCAGTTAAGGGGGGGGGGGGAAGGG